>PVJL010018319.1:0-16180 GCA_004026885.1 Lyroderma lyra
CGAGTGTGTGTGTGCATGTGCGTGTGAGTGTGTGAGAGTGTGTGTGCATGTGCGTGCGAGTGTGTGAGTGTGAGTGTGCGTGAGTGTGCGTGAGTGTGCATGTGAGCATGTGTCAGTGCGAGTGTGTGTGAGTGTGTGTGAGTCTGTGAGAGTGTGTTCGTGTGTGAGTGTGCGTGAGTGTGTGTGAGTGTGCGTGTGAGTGTGTGTGAGTGTGAGTGTATGTTGAGTGTGAGTGTGTGTGTGTGTGTGTGTGAGTGTGTGTGAAGTGGAGACAGTCGTATAGTTTTACCTCATGGTTTTATTTAAAGGATTGTGAAAGGACGTGCTTTCGGACTCTTGGCCCCTTTATTTCCATTCGGGGGGAGTTTTGCTAAACGTTTACTCCTGGCTTCATCTGACCCTTCCCTTTTCGGTCCTAATGAGGGGTGACCACAATGTCTGCCCGAAGAGCCTGTCCACAGGACCTGTGCCATGCTGTGTGTTCCCTTCCCTTGTTGCAATATGCGTGATGTATCGTTCAGGAATGTCCGTTTGGTGTCTTAGAATGTGTGACTCCGGATCAGTGTTCTTATTGCCAGTTGCCAAGTACAAAAGCAGCGTGTAACTAAGTGGAAGAAGCCCATCTGGAGTGGCTACTGATGGTCGCAACAACATGACGCTCTAGAAAAGACGAGACTGTGGAGACAGTAAAAGAAGCAGTGATTGTCAGGGGTCAGGGAGGAGGGAGAGATGCACGGGAGAAACGTGGGGACTTGCAGGACAGGGGAACAACTCCCACGGTTCTCAGGGGTGGGTGTGCGCCGTTCCCCACTCATGGAATAGACAACACCAAGAGTGACCCGTCCTCATGGAAACTGGACTTCGGGGGACGACGACATGTCTGTGTAGGTTCATCAGTTGTCACAAATGTGCCGCTCCGGGGGGGCTTGTCGATGATGGGGGATGTTGTGCCTAGGTGTGGGGGACAGGGTGGAGATGGGAACTCTCTATGAACCTGAAACTGCTCTAAAAAATGAAATCTATCCAAAGCAGAAACAAACCAGACTTAGGTAAGTAGAGACTTTATCTGAGAGGATTAGCAGGGAGGGGAAAGGCGCTTGCAGCGGGGGGAGTTACCTGACGGCAGGTCCACGGGCACCTGGTCTGGTCACCGGGGAGGTATTCAGGGTTCTCATTGAACTCGTGGGGGAAGGGTGAGTCTTTGCACTAAGCCATTTCTCAGGACACAAAAGGGGGGGGGTTACTTAATCTTTGTTCTTTTCCGGAAGCACAGGGCTCAGGTAAAATTCACCATTGTCACAATCTAATTGTCCCCATGAGGAGGAACAATTTTCGCGAATGGAACCCCTGCCCCATTTCACACTGTGGGCTCGGAGGCTCAGTCTCATCAGCGATAAAATTCAGCGATAACGTTCCCTCCGCCTGTGGCTGGTGAGGTGCACGAGGTGCTGCTCAGCCACAGTCGGGGGTGTGTTCAGCACGTTATTTCTGCTCGCCTTTTCATTATTCCTGTCTACTGAGCAATGTTCCATTATTGTCCGCTGCCGCCGCCAGGTGATGACCCGATGCGTAAGCTGATGGCTCCCCTCCGGTGGAGGGACTGTCCCTGTTGGCAGTGGCCACATGCTGTGCGTCCGCCACGACTTTTATAGCTGGAACCTTGGTGCTTGAGGCTCTCTGATGCTTCACTTCCCTCCTCCGGGTTAACCTCCACGAGGCAAAAGGAAGAATAAAGGAATAAAGGAAAGGTAGCAGGAAGGGCAAGGAAAGAGCGGGGTCAGGATGTCCCCTCCTGGTGTGCAGCAGGTGGAGAAGCGTCTCTCAGGAAACGGCTCTAATAAGCTGCGGACTGACGAGACGACGCAGAGAAGGCAGGTCCCAGCAGGCCTGAGGCCGGAGAGAGAGGCTTTCTTTTAAGTGCAGCTACCTGGGGGGTGGGTGCTGTTGTTGTCGTTGGGCCCACGGGAGGTGGTCTCAGGAACTCAGTAAGGATTGCTGCTGGAACTTACCCTGAAGTTACGACAATGAGAAAAAGAAAGAGAAACTGAACCAAAGTTCTAGAGAGACACTGACTCTGGGAGAAGTGCTGTCAGTCCTTCTCACTGTAGTGAGAAATAATTTATTCAAATTGTTTTCCCTCAATGCCTAATACTTAAAGTCGGCTGTTCTCGGATAAAGCTGCTCAAAGCAACCTCAGCATGTCACTGGAACCAGTAGCTCCCACGCACGCCGGGAGCCAAACAGGCTGCTTGGAGCCATCGCTGCGTGTGCACGGATGCACGTTTGGACAGGAAGTGACCGTGCCTCCTGTTGAGCCTGCGGCAGTCTCCTCCGTGCCTGTCCGGTTGCCCTGTCTGGATGGACATCTGGCCCCAGCTCTCCTCTGGTGAAATGAAGTCTTACTAATTGGCGTCGCAGGTACATCGGGGGAGTTTGGTGCTGTCCCACTCTGTTCTTCCAGCCTCCCCCGTGGTCTGTCTCATCTGAGAGTGCCAAGTGCACAGGGTTACGCTGTAGGAAGAGCCGCTTAATGAGGGTGACTCTGGAACCCTCCTCGGAGCCTGGCCTTTCCCCTCTCCCCTCGGGCCGACTCGGGGTTCTGGTGATAAATGATCGTCTCCTCGATGGACCCAGAGCGTCCACGCCCATGTGCAATTAAATATCAATAAAGCTCAACTTGTCCCTTCCTTTTTCTTTGGACAGCATTAACTAGAAATAGAATGTCTAAAATTTTCTGTTCAACGCCCAGGGATCATTTGTCCCTGCTCACTTTGGAGATCATTGATTTAGATCAGAGCTTGGTAATTTCTTTTTCCATGAAGGACAGGTAGGACATAAGTTAGGCTTTGGCGGGGTCACACAGCCTCCGCTGCAGCCGTGCAACTCGGCCACTGCACAATAGCATGACGGCAGCCACAGCAGATATGTCATTGGAGGAGCCTGTTTGTGCTCTAATGAACATTGACAACAACAGGTACAGTCCAGGTTGGTTCCACGGGACCTAGTTAGTCAACCTTTGATACGGGTGGTTAATTATGGAGCCAAACTTGTTTTGAAAGTGAGATCTGAAGAGACCTAACTTACAGCCAGGGCTTGCAAGAACCTGAAACTCCTAAGAGTTGAATGAATGAGGGTTTGAGAGGCCTAAGTGTTAGAAGTTGAAGTAGATGACTGATGCCAGTGCTTAAGATGCTAATGTTAGGAGTTCCCTGATGGTGTAGTGGCTTAAGGCTTCGGAGCTGGCGCTTTCAGTGCTGCGGCCTGGGTTCGATTCCCAGTCAGGGAGCTACCCACATACCAAAAAGCAAAAAAAAAAAAAAAAAGATGCTAATGTTAGACCTCACGGATGGTAACGAGGGCACAGCTGGGCCTCGGGGCAGGGGCTGAAGGGTGGTGACGGTAAGATGGGTTGAAGGAGGGAAGAAGGTCTGGGAATGGATGGCCTGATATTTAGAAAGTCACAGAAGGGATGTCTGAAGTTCCAGGGAGATTATCTAATCTGTCCCTCTTGAGTTAACAGATGTTTTAAAATTGAAACATTATAGGATTCGTGCCTTTTTGGGAAATTGAGGAAATAACTGGATAAATGAATCATTCAATCGATACCCTGAAGGCAGATAAAGTCCTGGGGATTTGGTCCTTCTTCCTCCCAAGGTAGGCTGATCAGAAGGACCATTTTAAACAAGACAGAAAACAACGGGCCTGTCCCGTTTCTAGTGGTGCATCTGGTCAGCCTGGTCTCACCGGGCTAAACTCAAGGTGTCAGTAGGCTGACCAGACGTCCCATTTGAAACGGGACAGGCCCGTTGTTTTCTGTCCCGTTTCAGATGGGACGTCTGGTCAGCCTGTCCCTAGGTTCTGGGAAAACCGTGGTAAGCTACAGTCCTGAATCTTCCTGTGTGGGCCCAGCCTCGGGGATGCTGTA
Organism: Lyroderma lyra; assembly: GCA_004026885.1. NCBI lineage: Eukaryota > Metazoa > Chordata > Mammalia > Chiroptera > Megadermatidae > Lyroderma > Lyroderma lyra. Next base: position 3,926 of record PVJL010018319.1, read on the forward strand.
ATATACAGGAGCAAATGACGCTCAGATAAACTGTGGATTAGTCAGCTTGGGCTGCCATAACATAGTGCTGTAGCCTGTGTGGCTTAAACAGCAGACATTTATTTCTCAGACTTCTGGGAGCTAGAGTCCAAGGTCAAGGTGCCAGCAGATTCCGTTCCTGGTGAACTGTCTTCCTGGCTTGCAGGCAGCTGTCTTCTTGTTCTTCTTGTAAGGGCACTAATCTCATCATAGGAGACACTAGAATGTTCTGTCCTTACTATGGGCATGGGACAGGAGCCATAATAAAGTTATGGTGACCCCAACAGAATCCATTCTGCACAAGGAACCCTCAAGCTCCAGTCCCTGCAAAGGCAAGCGAGCTGCTCGCGTCCTGGGGCTTCTGTGTCTGTTTCTCATCAGCTTCTCAGAGGACGTGCGTTAACTGGACCTCACAGCCACTTCCTTCCGGCCTTGGCCTTGTCACTGTAGAAGACTAAATTGTTTTCGTAAGCTTTCATCTCTGCGTGGCTTCCCTCCTCTCTTTCTCCCACACCTTCCTCCGTCCTCCCATCCGTACCCTCACTGCCTCTGCTAGCAAATCCTGCCTGGCTCCTACTTTATTACATTTTGGGGATTAGCCCCTCCTAGAGGAAGGCCCCCTGGTATCTCCCTCCTTCCGTTGCCCCCATGGGTTAGGGTCCCTTCTTCCCAGCCTCCCTCCTGTCCTGCACATACCGCAGTTTCTACACATTAGACGATGTGCTTTAGCCTCAGAACCCCGGTGACTGGATCTGGTTCAACTTTAAGTCTGCAGTGACTGCCAGGTGCTCAGTGAATGCTTACTGAATGAAGGAGTGATGACTAAATACGCCGTGCCCTCTAGTCTCCTTTACATGCAGATGTCGCCAACCCCCGTTGCCCCATCCTCAGTCCCTGGTCACCCCCACACACACCTGTGCTGCCCCCACAGCGCTGGGCCCCGGCATGCATGCCTACCGCAGGGGTCTGCTTCCTGGTTCGGCTGCACTATTTTTAGAAACATTCCTTGAGCAGAAACTTCACCCAAGCATCTTCTAGCTTTCGGGAGTAACTGCCATCTGGAGCAGAACAAACCCACTCTGTTCTTTGTAAGATGATCTTTCCCTTACTTAACACACTTACTTGTCTCTTGTCACTTTGTCTCACCCTTCGAAAAATACTATCTGGTTCTCTCCACTGTGTATCCATCCACACACTTAGTAACCCTTCCATCCACTCACTAAGTCGTTCATTCATCCATCAACTTGCTCACTCACTCAACTGATCTTTCATTCTCCAAATGCTCTGACATCCTGTGATGCCGCAGGTACTTTCCCAGATCTAAAGGTATAGTGTTGAATGAGCTAGCTGCAAACCCCCAGCCCTCCCCTCCGTGTGTGCGGTTTGGTGAGAGGCACCTCTCGGTAAGAAGCGATGGGTGCTTTGGTTGGAGAAGTGCAGGGTGATTCCAGGACACAGGGTGGCACCTAACCCAGATTGGAGGGGGCAGGGAGTGCTTCCCACTGGGAAGGACACGTAAGCTGGAGCTAAGTAGGAATCGATAGGGTGAGTAACGGGCAGGGTGAATGTTTCAAGCAGAGGCCACAGCATGTGCTAAGGTCGGGGGGTGTGGCGGGGGTGGGAGGTGAGAGAGAATAACGGAGTGTTTCAGCAACCGAAAGGGGAGTGGTAACTTGGCATGCAGAAGGCGCCTAAATGTCATAGCATGAGGGCTCTGAGCTGGGTCAGAGAATTCAGCCTTCATCCTGAAACTAATGTCCTCTTAGGGTTTGAAGACGGGCAATAACGTGGTCAAGTTTTTCTTATAAAAAATAACTGATTCCCTCTCTGCTTTTCTTTTCATTTCCTGGCTTTTCCTTTCCGGATCTCTCAAGTTTAGGAATGTCAAAAATGGTCACAATCTCTGATGGAGAACCCAAACTAAAAATGGGTCAGGGAACTGAGGCCGAATGTGCCTGTTCGGCCATCCATCGTGTTTTCCTGAGGACGTGCTCGCTGACGGTACGGGAAGCACCTTAGGCTCTCACCTGGGCCCTGGAACAGAAAGCACCTGTTTCCGGGCACGCCCAGCCCCTCTGACTTGGCAGCTGCCCCTCCACGCTGATGGCACTGGGGATAGAGCAGAGTGAAGAGGCTGATGATGTCACTTGGTCACCCCACGTGACTGTTGTCATCAGCTTCATTTCAGCAATGTCCTGTGCCCACAGAGGGGACCCAAGATAACTTCATAATTCCTTGACCACGGTAAGGTACAGTGACACCCAGGGCCTTAAAAGCAAGACTATGATTGAAATGTCAGATGGGGACCTGCCAACCTAATTATATATCCCTTCAAATCAGCCTCTTGCTGCCACCTGTGTCCCCTGGGCCAGGTTTCCAAGCAGATAGAACTCAAACCACGAACTTTCAAATAGGGGAGGCCGTGACCCTCGGGTCGTCAGGACAGTTGTGCAGAGATACCGCTGAACCAGTGGAGAGGAGCCAGCTGCTCCCCGAATAGAAGCTCTCGGCGCCGCAAGACTGCCCTGTGGCCGTGGGTCCCAGGCTGCGTGGTGGCCCTCTGGTCTCAGCTTCTCCTCGCTGCCTGCCCTCCCTCCTCCGCGTCACCTCTGTGCTGCGCCCCCTCTCTCCTGCCCCTGGGTCCTGACCCCGGGAGGCCCCTTCCGTGTCCTGGTTTCTCCGGCCTCCGTGTTTCTTGACTCAGGCTGCTCTCTCTTCCCAGATCCCTCTCCAGCACAAGCAGGACAACACTGTTCTTCACCGGAAAACTGCACGTTGTTTAACTCACACCCTTCCAGGCTGTATACTTCAAGTCTTGCCTTGTCTTTGAGCCCTTTTACAGCTCTGTGAAGTACGAGTCATGCCTGTAATTCTTGTCTACAGCCCTAAATTCAGGGAAGGTTTCAATGACCTGCCTCTCCTGCTGTAGAAAGGCCAGTTGTAACTCTATTTGTTCATTCATTTCTGTATTTCTGATCTATATATGTATCATTTCTTTGGTGGGGGGATTCTCCCTTGAGCTCATAACATATCACCAGTTTCCTCATTAATGAGGTAAATCAAATCTTAAACACATGTTCATGTGTATGTTGGTATGAGAGACTTGATTTTACCTTTTTTGAAAACTATCTTTTAATAGATAATAAAAAGAGGAAGGAGCCAACGGAGTTCCTCCTGCAATCCAGGGGGGCCGGGTGCCAGGCCCTGGGACTTCCTACCAGAGCCACAGGGGGTGCCGTAAATTCAGATTCCTGGGCGGTTTAAGAGAAGGGTCAGAAACTTGCATTTTAATGAGTCCATGGTCAGGGAAGTTGAAGAGCCTCTGTGACCGATGATGAAAAGCATCAGGATTCTCCAATACCTGAAAAGCTACTGGGAGAGGGAGACTAATGTAGAGGTCAAGTGTGGACCTACCGATTAGAGCAGAGACTAATGCATAAGCTGCACAGTTGATGGAAATGCGTGTGTAAAGCAAATCCAAATAAAGCAAAGCAAAATATTCTGTAAGAAATAAGGTGAACAAAAGGATTAGGAGAATGTCACTCACACACCCCATCCCCTGCCCCAGGTAAGACGTTGTATATATTGTTTTAGCCTAGATTGATATGAAAATTTACATTAGTAAATAAAGTAAGTAATAGTGATATATGTTTACTTTTAAGAGAAAATAAAGAAACCAGATGCTTTCTATTAATTGGTTAATACAGACGACATGGCTTGAGTGGCTGCATTGGGGACATAGCATAAAGACAAGGGCTCTTCAATTTTAGTGCTTTTGCTGCCTCTTAAATAGGAGCAAGTAGACCTGAGGTACAAAATAAAACACACTGCGTATGAGACGGAAATTGTTGGGTTATGTCTTTAAGGCTATAATTAATGTTATTGTTTGACAGAATTTACCCCCAAAACATTGTGGTGCTAACCAGTGTGTTGTGGTCACAGCATTTGCTGTCTTTCCAGGTACAAGGTCAGAAACCCATACGTAACACAAGGAATTTCTAAATGGGAAGTACGAGCTAATGGAAACACGTAGCAGGAAGTGCTAAGAGAGTGCATGGACGATGTCAATAAATGGCATGTGGCAGTACAAAATGAAGAGCCAAGTGGGTGCTAGGGAAGCTCAGAAGAGAAAAGTCAGTAAGGCAGGTCCAGAGTAGAGTCGCTCTCTGGAATTTACACAATGCTGAAGTGCAGGACAGTTTGCATGGGTGTAACGTATTGGAAGTCTTTCCCTATAAGGGACGAGCGTGCCAGTCCAGAAGTGAGCCCGAATTGTCTGTGTAGAAAAGGGGCAGGTAGCAAAAGCCTCCCGACAAGCATGAGACACAGATACCCTTTTACTGCGTGTCACCTGCCCGCGAGCCAGATGCCAGGTGCAGGATCTGCTAAGGTAGACAGATACCCCCCTGCTAGATTGGTCTTTCTTCAATAGCTGGGTAGAGGCGGGAAAGCGTCCCCCCAAATACCAGCTGCCCTGAACATCGGGCTGCTTGGCGTCCTGTACTCCAAACCGCCGGTTTAGTGAAGCTGGTTTTACTCTCCCCCGGATGGTGGCTATCAAGCCCATCAGTAACCTCTGGGACTTCCCCCATCCTCGGGGAGAGAAGTTAGCGGACACTCCTGTCTGCACCAGAAGCAGGTTCTGTCCGAGCCCCGCGTGGCAACACGCTGATACCAGATCCCAAGTGACGTCGTGCTCGGCATTCCCTGTGGATTGACTGCACAGCTGCAAGCTTCCATCTCGGCTTTGCTACTCCCTCCCTGTAGAGATTTTACCAAGTTTCTCCATTCACCACAGAAGGACTTTTAAAGTTGCTGTCTCCCACTTGGTTGCCACCGGAAGGCTAGTAGTGTGACCGTGACATGCATTGCATAGACCAGGCTTTGTAAATGCTGACAATTAAAACTAATTCAACACGAACTACACTGAAGAATGGATTTTCTACCCAGTCAGATGTTTGCTAGTGGGTACATTTTACCCTTTGACGGCATTAACTACTGTGTTTTGTATAATGCACACTTTTTGCCCAAATTTGTGAGGGAAAAATAAGTATTTGCATTATACATAAGTAGTGCCGATTCCCTACCCATGTAAACGTTTTTGTTTTATTTATGCTTATGAATTAAGTGTTACATTTCTTGTACCATAACGTTAAAAAAAAATGCTAAAATCCCTGTATAATACAAAAAACAAGTACCTAAAAATAAACAGATAAAAATTGGAATTAAAAAATTACAACGAGATGTTTTTCCCCTTGAAAGTTTGGGCCCAAAATGCAGGTGCTCATTCTGCACGGCAAAATGTGGTGCGTTCGCCGTTACCTTCATCTTTCCTTTGATGACAAAGCTCTCCCTCTTTCCTTGTCCCTGTAACCAGGGTCTTCTGCCCACGAATGTAAGCACGTCCCTGACACCTGTCCCAGCGCCAGTCTCTGTCAGAGGCATGTGCATCACACTGTTTTCTTCTGTTTGCACCTCCTTTTCAGAATCAAGTTGTAAACGTTTTCCCTCACATTCATGAGAGTAACTTTGCTCCTCTCTGAGCCATTTTGCTTGCTGACCTCAACACTCTTAGATTCTAGCTCTTGTACTCCATGCACTTTCAAAGATGATTTTTGTCATTACGCCTTTTTCTCTTTGCTTTTATCTTTTTTTAAATGCCTTTCACCTTCCCATCTGGATGGAACAATCCTTGAGACCACGGATCTTAATTTGTATTAATGTGTCTTACCTTTCTCTTTCCACCCAGCAGGAAGTGTCCATTTAACAGACGCACTGAATTTTAACATATTATTATTTGGGGAGAAGTGGAGGGGTGGGGGATGCTCAGCTAGCCTGCAGAGGTTGTGACTATCTTGTTCAACATTGTCTCCTCAGGGCTTAGAATGTGGTCTTGCAAATAGCAAGAGTGAATGAAACAAAATATTAAATTAGGATAAATTGATATAAACTAGAAGTTTCTTAGGCACAACCTTTAGACAACTCTGGGTTTATGTGGTGGGCAGAATCATGGTCCCCCAAAACTCCTATATCCTAATCCCCACTGGCTGTGAATGTTAATTTGCATGACAGAGAGATTTTACATATGTGATTAAATCAAGGATCTTGAGATGGGGAGAGTATCCTGAATATTTCAGGTGGAGGGTCCTTGTAAGTGTCAGGCAGGCAGGAAAGTCAGAGTAGAAAAAGGAGATGTGATTGCTGGACTTGAAGATGGAAAAGAGCCACAAGCTAAGGGGTGCAAGCAGTCTCTAGGAGCGGGAAGCAGTGGGGCCACAGATGGTCCCTTAAGGGCCTCCAAAGGAATGCAGCCAACTCCTTCATTTTTAGCCCGGGAGGTCCGATTCGGACCTCTGCCACCTGCAACCATAAGGTATAAAACGGTGTTGTTTGAAGCCACTGGATTTGTGGTCATTGGTTACAGTGGCCACAAGAAATGAGCACAGAGCCCATTCAAGTTCAATTAGTATCTCTCCAAATTCTCCAGACCTCAAGTTTCTGTTCTGTAAGACGCTGAAAATCATACTTTACTGCCTTAGCACATGTGTGCAGAATAATTGTTTGCTGCAGTGATTGGCATTTGTCTGGGCTCTAAATGGATGTAAGGATTAAATTAGAGTATGGAAAAAATGCTTAGTGCTATTTCTGATTAAAAATATGTCCTTCAAAATACAGGAGCAAGACCCTGAGCACTGAGTAAGGAGGAGCATTGACAAGGAGCGAGGTAGTTCAATGTCAGGACCCGAAGGAGAGTGGGACGAAGACCTGAATTTGCTCATAAATCAGCAAAACTGCTTATGAATAAGTATTTAATTTACTAATATACAATATAACATGGATAGCATAAATAAAGTAACGTGAGCATTTTGCACATCTAAAATGTGCAATAGAAAATCTTCAGTATTCACGAGTGGTTAGAATTTACTGTCACTGGAATCTTCAGGAAATAACTTTAATTTTCAAATATGCCCTCAGCTCGACAGAGGTAATGCACATACAGGGTACTTGCTTTCCTAGTTCTCCCCAAGGCTGGTCCTCTTCTCTGCATATGGGATGTGGTAACTACAACAGTGATCACTGTCCCTAATAGCTCCCTCCACCACACCCCCCGCCCCCAGCCCTGCCCCTAAAGGCACCTCTTACACTCACTCCAGTTCTAAAATCACTGCAGTTCTAAAATTGGGTTCTCTGTGTCCTCCTCCTCATTGCCTTTCTCAGAGCTTCCAAAACATAATTCTCTTTAGCGTGCTGTCACTGCTTTGTCTTTGTGTCCTACCATTGCTCCATCTTTTCCTCTCTGCAATAGGCATAACAAAATTCACATGCACTGGAACCAAAACTGTGGTGGTTGCCAAAATATATACAGGTATAAATTCTTGTGTAATGATGCTCTGTGTCAGTTGGAGAGGGAACGTCACTCCAGATAAATGGCAGCTGCCTTCCTCTGCTGCCCCTGTCCCCAGGCCAGCCCTCTAGCAGGCTTCCCTCCAGCTCACTGCAGTGACCTGGGCTCTGCTCCGGGGATTGAGACCCAACATTGTCGTGATTGAATTCAGTCACCCCTTACCACGTGGATGAGAGGCCTAAACGTCTTCCCATAAAGAAACTGCACATCACTGATCATGCAAGCCCCGAGCCACCGCACGCGAGGCGCAGGGCTAGCAGCTCCGGGATCTCTGCTGAGAAGAATTTATTATCCACATAACGAAGGAAGAGCAGGGCCGATGGAATCGGGTCGGACAGGAAGCTAGCTCAGAACACTGACTTGGAATATGGATTCACACCCACTAACGTGAGCTCTGCGCCTCGATCCGGAGTGAGTAACAGCACGAAGCCACTGCAATGAGCAGAGCGTTCAGCGAGCAAGTTTGGAAGATGCGTTCAGTTCCTTGAGGTTTAGAAGAAAAGAAGTCATCTATGACTGTGGTCCAGTGAAAACGGCGAGGCGATGGATGGAAATGAGCATGGTAACGACAGACGTGCCCCTTTGCCAACCAGCGCCCTGCTGCGGTACGTAAGCAGCGCAGCTAAAGGTTTAAAGAAACATTCCCGCGATTACAAGCAGGTTGTACTGGGAAGTGAAAGTAAACATGTTTCCAACGTATTTCTGTTGATAGAATTTTCTAGTTTCTCATTTAATGTTAAAGCATGTGTGAGCCTAGAAGGCAGAGATGCCCTCACCCACGTAGTCGACTTAATAAATACCGTGTGTTGTGGAAGCAGTGTGTAAGTGTACCCCCGTTGGAGACGGGCTCTCATTAGGAGTAAGGAGTGGGGTGCTGTTGAGTTTGCAGAAGGAACCACACTCAGGAGCCGCTTACTGGGTGAGTCGTAGGCGAGCTGGGGGCTCAGGAAGCAGAAGAAAGTGCTGTGCAGAGCGCAGTGAATGCGGCCAACGCCTCCTGAATGAGAAGGGAGGCAGGAAAGCTTTCGCAGTACTTCTGTGAGATGGGACATGGCTACAGAAGTCTGTTTTACACCTCAGGTTTTACTGTGGAAGCCATCTCCCCGCCAGAGTTTTAAAGGGGCTGCAGACCAGTAACGAGGGAGACGCGTTTCTCTTTTACAAAGTGGCCAGTGTTCTGAATTTACTGACCTTCTCGGGAATGAGAAGTGACTGTCAGCAGCCAGCAGAGACAGTTGTAAGAGTAAACCCACTTGATCTGACCCTGCTAGGTAAAAGTGGCATTTCACAGTGAGACAACCACTCGCAGAAGGAAATCGTACTGGGAAGAGAACATTTTGAAAATATGAATTGGGAAATATTTGCACTGTTCTGTGATTTGTTTATTTATGGGATCAGAGAAAGCCGAATTAGAATATCTCGTAAAATGCAGATCAGGCATTATTGTACAGTTAGACAGCTCCAGCTATCCTGCCAGTTAGGTAACCTTTTTCTTGATTCCTGTCCTTTAACTCCCTGTGCATATGCTATTACGGTGCTTATAACATGGTATTAGAGTATGTTAGACATATATGTATCTCCTCTATTAGCTTGTGAGTTTATTGAGGTCAGGAATAAAGCAATTGTCCTACTAGGATGAAGACAGAATTCTTTAAAGATGCTCTGTAAATGTTTGGTAATTGAATTAAAAAACAAACATAAAATGGACCAACAGACTGAACTAATTGGCCAATATAATAACAATAATACTAACAATGACAGTAATGATAACCACAGCAATGGCTAATTCTTGAACTATTTTATGTTTATTGTGTCCCAGTCATCGATCAAAACACTTTGCACATATTTTCTCCCTTAATGTTCACTACAGTCTTATTGGAAGGGACTCTTATTACCTCTAGTTTATCAATGTGGTGAAGAAACTTATCCCAAATCCTACTTAGCTGTCTGAGGTACAATCCAGGTGGTCTGTCCCCAGAGCCCCAGTTTCTATGAAATAGGGAAAAACAAAGTTTGGCATCCGGTTTCAAAAGGAGAGTGGCAAACTTAAAGTACATAGGACCAATAATAGAATGACAGTTACATATTAACGACAACCGGTATAATACAAATTACTCTTCCTTAAATACACGGGAATGTGTGTCCCATGAGGTTATAGATTCTGTCTTCTCAGTCTTATTGTCAGTGAGATATATTGGCTCGTTGGGCTGTTTGTCGAGTAGTCTATTCTGTGAACCTATGACTGAGTATGACGGGTCAGGGGCTTCATACAGTTGACTATCTCGCATCGTATCACCACAGACTGACTGACTGGTAGTCCTCATCGAAAGCCTAGAGGACATCAGCTCAGAAAGGGGCAGCCTTTCCCCTCGTGTCGGGCAGGGGACATGGCCCGGCCCTGCCCCTGTCCCAGCGCCCGTCGCCCGCCCCAGTGGTTACTTGCAGTGGTGTTTGTGTCAGAGGGACAGGGACGTGCTGACCTGGAGTGCGTGCAGAGGAGTGCGCCCAGGATGTGGGGCAGACGGTGAGCACGCTGTGTGAGGAACGGCTGGGGACGTGTGGCCTGCAGTGAAGAGGACTCAGGGAGGTGGGCTCAGCACCTTGAACAAGTGCTGCAAGTTCGTCAAGTGGAAAAGGGACCAGACTGAGGCAGTGTAGCTCTGGGGCGCAAATCGAGGCGTGCTGGGAGGGAGAGAAAGGGAGACAAGTTCAGTGACTTAAAACAAAGAACATTCTAGGATCTGGAGAGGTCCTCCAGCAGGAAGGGTCGTCTTGTAGGACTCAGGTGACCCGATGCCACGCGGTTTCAGGGGCAGTGCCTACGCGAGGTGGTGGGGAGAGCTCGCCCACTGCCTGACTCGTAGACTTATGTGGTTAAGTGAGCGGGGTTACTCTTCCACGCGCGAGGTGGCGTTGCTCGTAGTTGGGCTGCCTTGACGTCCCCTTTGAAACAGGACAGAGGACAACAGTGCAGCCCTGTTTCAAAGGGCACATCTGGTCAGCCTAGCGTCACTGCGCCAAATCAAGGTGTCAGTAGGCTGGCTGTACGTGCCGTTCGAAACGGGACAGGACCGTTGTTGGGACATCTGGGCAGCCTAGTAATTATATGTCCCTAAAAGTTAGTAATAGCAGCTTATTACTATAATATTTCTAAGTCTTCATCCCAGACCATCAGCATCTATGTGCTTTCCTCAACTGTGCAACAGTAATAGCCTTCCTCGTGATGTCGTTGACAGGATTAAATGAGTTCACATCTGTCAAGCACTGACAGAGGTGTGAACGCGTCGGAAGACCTCATTTCACTAGAACGACATTAACAATAACCACGGGACCCGCATACCGTTCGCTGAGCCCCCCCGTCTGCTGCACTCGGGATTCCTCTGAGGCCCCCCACGTCGCGGGTGTAGTCACCAGGACCTTTCTTTAACGGGTAAGAAATCTGAGGCTGTCCCCAGCTTGCCACCTAGCCGTTGTCTCGAAGTAATAATTGATGACAGGTTAGGATAATTTATGACAGAGGAGCTCCCTGCACCTTCTCCTAGGTGAGGAGCCTGCCAGGAGCAAGCCGAACTCCGTGTAACCCCGGGGCCGCCGCGTGGTGCCGGCGAGGGCCCCTCGCCATCAGTGTTCGGTGAGGTAGGGGAGCACTGCGGCGCTCCCCCTTGCTGCTGGGGCTCAGGGGTCCGCGCGTCCCTCGGAGGCAGCAGAGCCCTCCGGCACCCATGAGACTTTGCAGAGGAAAGGGAGGCGGGCGACAGAGTGCCACCGGAGGGACAAGCCAGGCTGTGGCGCTCCTCAGCCCTGCTTTTTTTTTTTTTTTTTTTTAAATTCATTTTTATTGTTAGACTTATTGGGGTGACATCTGTTAGCCAGGATTACATAGGTTTCAGGCATACAGTTCTACAGTGCATTGTCAGCTTGTTGTATAATAAGTTCACCACCTAATGTGACTTCTCCTTCCATCACCTTATATTTAGCTTCCCCCCCCTGCTTTCTTAACTGCAGCGCTGCCACTCGGGCGGGTCGTTTAACTCCTTGGAGCCTATTCCCTTCATTTGCTAAATGGGGGAGAAAAGGCTCACCTGTCAGGATGCAAAGGAAGTGAAAGCCTAGCATGTCTGTCCTTCTGTGCATTTCTGCTCCTCAGGGCTCTCGGTCACCCCTCCCATCAGCGCTCCCCCTCACGCCCCCGCCCCCTCCAGTACCAGAGAGCAAGCAGTCCCCCCCTGGGGTTGCAGTTTGGAACTTCAGCCCAAAGCAAGTGCTGTTAGGACCTATGGAAACAACCCAAACACGAGGATTGGAATGGGACCTTAAGAAGTGTCATTGACAACCAGTGGTGGATGGCCTAACCCTCGTCATAGGAGCCCCAAACAAGGATAAGACAAAATTGGGCTTGAGTGAGACCCCACCGCACCACCTCCCCTCCTTCGAAGTGCTGACATTTACACCTGGTTGCAGTCTTTCCCCAGAGGAGGAGATGTGGTCCAGGGAGGTGGCAACGCCACACCCGAGGTCTTGGGAATTAGACAGGATCAGACCACAGGACTGAAATGTCACAATACTAGGGACATCCCAGAAAAGTCAGCCACCTCAGGACTCTACCAGGATGGGTCCGAGGTAGAAAGGTTTGAATGTGCACTGCCACCAGCACTTAGTGAGCTTTTATACTTCCACATGAGGTGGAGCCTCGGAAAACAAATGTCACCAACTCTCATTGCACTGTCAAACACTTTTGCAGAATCTGCTCTCCCATTATAGCTGGTTATCAACACACAGACACACAGACACAGACACACAGACACACACACACACACACACACACACACACA
>PVJL010018320.1:0-16214 GCA_004026885.1 Lyroderma lyra
CCGTGCCTGAGGCCCAGGACCCCGCTTCCCCTCCTAGAGGAACCCCGCCGTCCTGCTTTGGGGGGCCTGTTGGTTCTCAGTAACCCCAGACTTGCTCTTTGTACCCAGACTAGCAGAGAGTGGACAACCCTGTCCCCCGGCCACAAAGTGGGCACGTGACCACGGCCTGAGCGGTCAGTGCTTCCGATCCACGGCCTGTCATTGGGCAGTTCGGGGCCTGTGACCAGTGCCCCCCCATCCTCTGGGGTGGCTGCCTGTCGGGGGGATGAAGCAAGGCGGCACCCTCTCTGTCCCCCACGGCGAGGAAGGCGGGAGGGGCAGCACCACCACGGGAGGCGGCGGCCGTGGGGGCGGGGCCATGCCGACCCCAGTCTCAGCGGCTGGTGACTGTCCTCTGTCCCTGCTCTTCCGTTGCTTGGGCTCACGGGAGCTGGGGATTTTGTACCAGCCAGAGTCCCCTGTGGGGCACGTTTTGCTGACACGGTGCTGGGGGCAGGAGTGGAAACACAAACATCGGTGACACGGGTCTACATCGTGGACACTGGCACACGGGGTGACCACCCCAGGTGGGCCTGGGGGGGCTTCCCCAGGGATCGACCTGCAGCCCCGGCACAGCCTGGGAGGCGGGGCGACCGGTGGGTCAGCAAACGGCTTCTGGACTCATCAAGTCTTTCTTCTGGTAGCGTCTGCCCTGAACCCCAGGACCGTGTCGCTCCGCCCTGCGCCCCCAGCACGGTGTCGTCGCCGTGTGCCTGTGACTCCTCGTCTCACCACGGCGAGTCCTTGAAGACGCAGAGGAGAGACGGCGGGGCTGCTCGCCCGTCCTGCCCGTGTCACTGCTCTGACGTGAAATGTGACCTCAGCTGCGGCCGCGCAGAGGCCGTGGGGTGCTGGGAGGCACGGGTGCAGCCCCGGGCTTGCTCACGAAAGGACCGGGCACTCGGGGGGGTTCTGGGGGCCCCTGGGGCTCCTGGGCGCCGTGGCCGCAGGTCGCAGGACGCCTCCCACGTGAATGCGGTTCTGCCCTGACCGCACGTGGAGCGTGGCGGGTATGTCAGGGTCTGCTCACCGGCCCCATATGCTGCGCACATGTGCTTCCCCGCGGGTGGGCAGGACCTGGGAGTCGTCCCGGCCCGGTGCTCGGGGGCGGGCAGGAGGCCCCTTCGCTGGACGTCTGATGTGATTGAGGTTGTCGTCTGAATATGTTGTTAGAGTACATACGACATAGTAACTGGATTATTACAAGTATGTTGAAAGATAAACTAATAACCAAATACATCCGTTAATTTTTTTAAGTGTTTGTAGCACAAACATGATTGTAATTGAAAACAACCTCACAGAAACAGGGAAAAATGATTTTTATGCCCCAAGCAAAACACACACATCCACACAAAATAATAAAGGGCTGCATCTGCCCCCCGAGAGCAGCTGGTTTACAGTGCTCTGAAAGCACATTTGGATTAGCCCAGAAATGAAGTGCGTGTCATGTACGAGCCATTGATTAAAATATATTAAAATCCAGGGACCGCATAGAAAGGTGCAGCGTTCTTTTACGACATCAGGAGGGAAGCGGAGAAGATGGCTTCTCTGAATTCTGTTGGCAGAAGTTAAAGTAACTCAGATTTCAATGTTACTGACCTGCCCTTCTGTCCATCTGCCTCGACGGAGAAGTGTATCGTGGGACTGCGACCTGCCACCAGGTGACAGCCTGCAAGGTGGAAGGAGACGGCTCTCGGGCGTCTGGTCTGCAGTTTGCACCCTTTGTGCGGGACCCTAGCTAGGAGCAGCCTCGGTGCTGTGCCAGCAGCGGAACCCCGAATGCAGGGCCACACGGCGAACCCGCAGACGCGAGGGTGGCCCCAGGCCATGCAGAGCGGTGTCCCCTCCAACCACAGGGCAGTCCCAGAGCTCCTAACGCCACCGCCAACGGGAGTGCAGCTTCCGACCTCCTTAAACGCTGGGGAGGAGACGCCCGCCCGAGCAGCCCACGATGGCGTCTGCCCACGCCCCACGTCACCGCACACCCACGGAGAAGGCCCCGGCGTCCAGAGAACACACGGCCTGCTGTTTTGGAGGCAAAGGGATTGCTCTGGACGGCGTCTTTGTCCCCGTTGACCTTGCAGATGGACACCCAGCCGTGACTGGGACCGAGGTCCGGTAAGGTCAGCCAGGAGGGCGTGGGAATCAGAGCTGTCCTTCAGGTAAGCCAAGCCGGAGAAAGTTCTGGTTTCTCCCGCCCTCGTAAAAATTCAGCTCGAGACACATAACCTTGCTGCCCACACCTCATCTCCTTTCCCACTAAGACTAAAACACCAAAATCGATACCCCGGGATACGGTCTGCCCACCCGGTCCCCACACGTCCCACCACAAATCCTGTCCTTCCGAGAGTCCTGGACGGCGGAATTTCAGAGACTGAAAAGCCCACGTCACCAGAGCCCACGCGAGGGTGCGTCGTGCCAGACGCAGTGTGAGGTCCGGTGCCCGGGCCCGTGGGCTGCCCCCGGCAAGCGCCGTGTGCCGGGGCACGCGTGGGACCAGACGGTAGTCCTCGTGCCAGGCAATGTGCCTGGTGCTCACAAAGAACCCGCGCAGCCACTCTAGCAGAAGGGACACGTGAAAATGATGGAGAACACCTTTCGCCCAGGCTTGTCTGCGCTCCCTAAATCACGCCGCGGTCCGTGCCTCCTGCTGACGTGCGGAGAGGATTTTAATTAAGGGCCCTTGACGAGGGACCCTAGTCATTGAAAATTACTGGCTCAGGAAAATCTTCATAAAGGCGGCTCGAAAGAGTTCAGAAATCCCAGTAGCTCTGCGTACCGAGGGGCTGGGCCATCAAATTGTAAATGAGCGCACGAGGCTGTAAAGCGCCGTTGTTTTTCTGCTCTGACATTTCATAGACGCCGAGTGGGCTGCGCTCGGTGGCAAAACGTAAATCACAGCGCAGATCCGAGCGGCGTAAAACTTGAACGGAGGCGCCTTTTGGGTTACAGAGTCCACAGTAACCCTGAGTATTCTAGTGGCAGGACTTATTGCTAATGTCACAGTTAGCGTGTAAAATAGTAACTTCCAGAGCACAGGAGCCCCAGAACCTAACTGCCGGCACGAACATAATAGCTATGAATGAATAGATCGATTGAATATATGATGACTGCCCACGGCGGGACAGATGCGTCCTTTGTGTGCAAACGATAACCTAAACACGTACTCAACACGCTTGGATCGTGATTTGAAATAATTCCTTTGAACTTGCAGCTAAAATGGTCCCAGACCTGGGCGTTGGTTACCCCTTCCGACCAGAAATCACCCCGTCCTCTGCGCGCCCCGTGATGCTTGTGATCTCAACGTCGTCCTGAGGATTGGGGGGTGACCGTCTCTCCCGTGCCAGAACACAGGTGCCTGCGGGTGAGGGCTTTGCTGTTATTAAGTCGCAAATACACTGACAGTCAACAGCCGGGACCTGAACTGAGCTCGGCGAGCTGATCAGTAAACCTGCAGCAAAGCCCTCTGCAGCCGCCGGACGCAGCGAAGGGCCGACACCCCAGGGCTGGTGTTCAAGTCAGACCTCCTCCCGGGGGGGAGACAGAAGCTACGAAATCGGAGCGGAAGACGCGGCGTGCGTGCGTCCTGGCGGCACTGCCGGCGGCTCCAGTGCACGTCGCACGCACGCACTCGGGAAGTGGCGTCGCCGGGGGGTCTCGTTCGCAGATGTGGACGTCAGCCGGAATCACTCGGCTCGAACGTTATTCTCGTAGAAGCTTCTCTGAAGATAAACTGACTAAGGATCCGGCTGGCCCTCCCAGCCCGGCCGGCCTCCCAGCTCGCGCACAGCCTCACCGGCGCGTCCACGTCACCAGAGCTTCGAGGACACACAGCCTGGTCTCACGCTTCCAAAATAACCACCCACGAGCCACATTCGTTTTTAAATCACGATTTAGGAAATTATCCACTGACTTTTTTTACAGGAAGAAACACTCTCTAGTTGTGAAATCAATTATCAATCTGGAAACTCCGTTCTGGAAACAGGCGTTAACTGTGGCCAGCGGGTCCCTTCAGTGTGGCCTGGCGGCAGACCTTGTGTAGACGCATGGTGACAGGGACACTGTGACTTAGATGAGGAAAGGGGCCCCCTCCCTGTGCGTGGCCAGCAGGGCTGGGGCTCGTTGAAACTAATCCCATGCCCGGGAGCACGTGGGTGAGGGGACACGGCCGGCAGAGGGGGACTGGGGGCGCAAGAGAGAAGCGTGGGTCTAGTCCCCGGGCCAGGCCAGCGACGCCCGGGCTCACCACGTGACCTTGTCTGCACGCGGCCCCCCCAGATCTGCTCACATGATGTCCTCTCTGGGCCAGAAACAATGAGGTCAGAGCAAAGACGAGCCCCGAGCCAGGCTTCATCTTCAGATGGGAACTGTTTACATTCCGCGAGCGTAAACAGACGGGCGAAACGCCGGCCCTGCGATGGCATCTGGGGGCTCCGTTGTTCCTGCTGCTGTTCACGTGGGCACCAAACCACAGAAGGAGAACTAACAACAGGGTGTGTTTTGGAGGAGAAAAGAATAAAAGATGAGGTGCATCCCGGGCCCCGAGAGTAATTTTCTTTGTAAACTACGACACACCGGCAAACTGCCTTTCCGCTCCAAGCAGTTCCTTCTGGAGCTTTCCGTCCGCCAGTCCTTAACCCACTTTGTCCCCCGGTTGGCCATCCTCCTGTTCCTCCTTCACGTCCCTCCCCTGAGGGCAAGGAACGTGCGTTTCCCTTGGAAACCTGAGGCTTCCGCTCGTTTTCTGGACATGAGTCTGCTCCGCCGGTGCCCTCGGAGCCGGTCCATGGCCCGAAGAATCACAGCGTTAGCTGTCACAAGGAGACCTGTGCCGGCCACCCACACTCCTCACTTCCCCTGCAGCTACGTGGCTGGCCCGGGGCCACCTCGCTGGTTAGGAACAGTGAGGACCCTGGCCCTGCACCAGGCACACAGGCTGACCTGCGGGGCCCACGGAGGCACAGGCACAGTTCACCACCAGGGGACACATGACACGCATGGGACGCCACCCCCCGCCCCCTGCCATCCTGAGAGTCGTGGGTGTCAGGGTCTCCAGGATGCAGAGGTGTCGTCACCGACTCCCAGACAAAAGCAAACGCAGAACCATCGGATGGACACCGAGAGCCATGCACTGCTGTGACGAGTGGTGGGCGCCATGTGTGACACGGGCGCCGTCTGTGACGGGAGGCAGGCGCCGTCTGTGACGGGATTCATTCACTTGGCTTTGGGCAGACAAGCTGCTAGCATCTCCGCCTTTCTAACAGACGCCGCCCCCTGTTGCACAGGGAGCCAGGCTCTCCGCAGGCGGGGAACCTCCCCGGACGTCCCGTGAACTTCTCAGAACCAAAGGACTCAGCCCAGTGGCCTCGGAACCACCGGGCCCGTTTCACGTTCTTCCTCCTTTCCGTTGGCATTAAAAATAAACGGGAGGCGAGGTCTCGTGAGCCCGACCCACAGGGCGATGGCGAGCTGTGCTGGCGGGGACCGCGGTCTGACCCCAATGAGTCCATGTCCCCGGGGAGAGGCGTGGACGGCGTGGGGGGGCGCCTTCCCCACGAGTGCGCCCCGCACACGCACTGCAGCTGCAGCGCAGCCTCGGCACACTCCTGGGCCGTGCCCCTCTCTTCCCGGCTGGGATGCACTCGGGGTGGACGTGCAGTGCCCGGCCAGGACCACCAAATGACGTGTGCCCGCAGGGAAGCCCTGTGAGCTGCCAACGACTGAAAGCCCCTGAGAGGCCGCTGCCTGGAGGTGAAAAGGCATGCAGCCAAGTGTGTGGTCACAGAGGTCCACGTGAGCATCTTTGGTCCCAAATGCACCGTTGGAGAAACCTCTCATTTCTGCCCATGTAAAACACGTCTGTCGTCTGTCGTATTTTCCTGCAGGAGCACCCAGAAATGCGTTCGGGTCGTTCATGACAGCATGAGGATTAACCTACCACGGAGCCGCCTTCTCGCATTCGGAAAGGGTTAATGGCTGTTACAGAGAAGCCACGTGGTCTGCGGCAACGAGTGAGGTTGTATGATGCACGTTTAGTCGTGCCGGTTGTCACTCACAGCAAAGAAGAGGACTGTGTTCGGACAGCTAGGGAGGGACAGACGGCCTCTCGCCCAAGTGACACGTTGCTTTAGGTTTGCTAAGCGGTTGGAGAGCTCTACCAATGCCTCCAAAGTTTCCATTTTTGCCTGCTAGGAGGGGACCACGCCTCACCTTCCCCTGTGTCCCCTGGGCCAGTCACTGACAAAAGCAAGAGCTCGGGCACGTGAACGCCTCCCTGAGCCCTGACCATGTCACATCTGCGAGGCGTGACTCCCCTTACTCATCTGGACGCGTGGGGCGCGCGGTCAGCGAGGACAGGGGTTAACCGGGACGCGGGATCCCTGCGCGCACTCTCGGCCTGCAGCCCGGAGCCCAGGAGCACAGGGTGCGCCTGCGCAGGTGCAACGTCAAGGTCGTCGGGGACGTGGGCGGCGGGAGGAGCGGGGGCCGGCTTTGGGGTCCGTGTCTGCTCCTCGGCGCCACGCCGCCTCAATGACCACAGGTGGGGCAGGTCAGGTTTTCCCTCTGGTGGTATTTTCTAGAAAAGTAGAAGAGCTGCACACTATTAAGCCAGACGCAATGGAATGGCCGTTTGGAAAATGTGCGGCAGCTCGGGAGGACTGAGCGGCATCCGGCCTCGTCTGTCAAGCGCTCGGCCACGGGTCCAGGCAGCCCGGGCGCCGGACACGCCACCTGAAGCTCGTTAACGCGGGCGGGCGGCCGCCAGCTGCCCGGCGCCCCTGGGCGGGCGGCACTTCCATCAGGTGTCGCCGGTCACACGGCCACGTCTACGGGCGCCATAAAGGGAAGATGACGGGCCCTGGAACGGGAGATAGAACCTTCTCCGGGAGAACGGGGTCGTTCTGCACTTCCCCCCCTGCCACGAAGAGGCGATGATCCCCACAGACGCGCTCCGTGGTTTTATGTCCTCCGCAAAGGTCTCCACGGGGTGGGATAAAAGCCCCAGGCCTGCGGCCCACCGCCACCGCGGGGCCCTACGCACGGGCCGGTGGGCGGGGCCAGGTGGGTCGCAGGGGCGGGGCCATGTGGGCGGGGCCGGTGCGCAGGGCCAATGGGGGGCCAGGTGCATCCCAGGGGCGGGGCCAGGCGCCTCCTGGGGGTGGGGCGGTGCGTGGGGCCAGTGTAGGGGAGGCGGGGGCGGCAGATGCGTCCCGAGCCATGTGCACAGGCGGGTGCTCGGGGCCGGGCCAGTGCGCGGGGCCAGTGCGTGGGGCCTGGAGTGTCCCACCCCGCTGCACGCCGGGCTGGGGTCCCCGCTGTGGGACAGCCCCCCGCCCTCTTTACCTGAGAACTCGTCTCCGGAATCGTGGCGTTTTCATGGGAGTTAAACAAACGTGCATTGAGACGTGGGGTTTGTCCCAGTTTTCCGAACCGCGGAATCCGGGTGGGGCTCTGAGGCCTCTGCCCACGCGGTTATTCTGAGCAGTGCGCATCCGCCCCCGCATGCACGGTGGGCGTGGCCTGTGCGAGGACCCTTCTCGAACTTATTAGGGGAAGAGAGGAAAAGAGGAAGGACGTTTAGGAAGTTAAGCGTGTGCGTGATGGGGAAGGGTCTGTGGTTGGACCCAGTCTCGGCATTAGATTGTCTCCCCGCGTCGGCGGGTCGAGAGGTCGCCGCTGCTGCCGGGCCTTTAGGCCTCGCTGATGGAGTACCTCCTTTCCCCTCGTGCTCCAGGACAGACGGCCCCTCTGGGCCTTGGTATCTGTCCTCGCGCCTGACCGAAGCAGAGCGTCGCCTGTGGCGGCTGCTCGGCAAATGGGTGGTTGGGTCTGTTCGTTACCGCTGTTTTGGGCCGACGCGTCTTAACCATTTCGGTTTGGCATAAAGATGAGCCATGGTGTGCAGAGGGAGCATGCAGGAGGAAGACCACCATTCGGGAAGATCTGCCTCCAATAGCTTAGGAAGATGGAAGGTGCCCAGTTTTCCCTCAGGCTTCCTCCCCCTCCTGCCCCCTCCCTCCCCCCTCTGTGCCCCTCCCTCCCCTCTCCGTCCCCCTCTGTCCCCCTCCCTCCCCTTCTTTCTTCCTGTTTTAACAAATCCATTAATGGCATAAAAGGAAATGGCATGTGACAGCAGACCTCAATGTCATGCTTTGCACAAAGGATGGGTATGGAAGTGTATGCTCCTCCTGTGTCCTTCCCGGGAGAGCCCTCCAAATCCTGGACCGCACGCATCTTCCCGGCTGAGGCGTGGTATCTGCCTCCTTCCTTCCACAATGCTGATGCGGAGACTCAGAACCATCAGCCAGAGTGGCCTGGCCTCGGGCATGTAAGTGGGACTACCTGATGAGCAGGGGTGCCCTCTCAGATGTCCAGGTGAGCTACCGCGGCTCCGCGTCTTGCTTCCTGCCCTGTAGCTGGCGCCTCATGACAGGGTGGGGGTGCATGTCCAACCCCACCCTGGCTCCATCCCGCTCACAGGAGACACCACTTTGCTCCCTGGCCACACTCACGCCTCCAGGAACCGAGGACCCTGCTACATACCACGCAGGGTGCCGTGGGGACAGGGCGCTGCTGGAGGGGCTCTGTGGTGACCCGCAGCAGCTGTGGTGGCTGGGGTCAGGGCCGCCAGCTCCGTGTGCAGAGCCCCACTTCCTGCAGACCCGGCAGGGCTGAGGCTGCCACAGCTGTGCCTCTGGGAAGACCCATCGAGACCCCTCCGCCTCACGCCGTCCTGTCCTGACGCCGGGTGTGACGGTCACGCATCCTCCAGGACCCAGGACAGGCTCTCGGGAGCGAAGGTGGGAAGCTTGGCATGTGACGAAGGAAACAGTTTCCTGTTGTTTAGCCTTTATGCCATTGTGCTTACAGTGCAGCATTGAAGAGCGTGGCGGTCCCCAAGCACGTCTGACGACGAAGGCCAGGCCCGTGGACGGGCAGCTGGGGTTCAGGAGCCCTCGCCTGGGTGTTTGTGCCGATGGTCTTTCCTTGTCTCCTGTACCTAAGAGCCGTGTCCCCACGTGCACCCCGGTGGTTCCTTTGTTTCTTCCATCTGTCCCACCAGGTCTGCTGCTAAAACACAGCCGCCTCTGCTGCCAGGAGAAAGGGGGCATTTCCCCCCAAAATGGGGTAGGACGAGTCCCACACGAGCGAGGTTGCAGTGCACAGAGCTCTCCTTGTGCAGAAGTCACATCCACAGGCCTTCCGCACGGGCTGGGAGCCACCCACCCTGTTTGTCCCCAACGCAGAGCTGGCCCCGCACTGTGGCGTGTCACCGTCCCTGCCGTGAGTGACTCTGTGGCCCTCCTGACACCCCTCGACTGGAGCGTTTCCCACAGGAACCACCTGTGGGTGGCTTCCCATTCGGAAGCTTATCGCTCGTTACAGTACGTAATCGCCAAGAATGCCCTAATTTCTGCCATTCACTGAGCCTGTCGTCGCGCCTGGGACAGGCTTATCCCTCTGAACAGATGACATTAGTCGATCATGTTAAAGTCAAAAGGGGGATTATAATGCTCGTAATACACTGGCTCAAA
Source organism: Lyroderma lyra (assembly GCA_004026885.1). Taxonomy (NCBI): domain Eukaryota; kingdom Metazoa; phylum Chordata; class Mammalia; order Chiroptera; family Megadermatidae; genus Lyroderma; species Lyroderma lyra. Next base: position 9,576 of record PVJL010018320.1, read on the forward strand.
TTAAACGCGGTTCGTTTGCACATCAGAGGGCTGCGATGCCCGGGCTGGCGCAGCTCCCACCGGCGTGATCAATTGCCAACAAGACGTAAGTGAGCAGGGGAACCCCCAGCGGGGACTGGCGGCGAAGGGAAGGTGGTCGTTCCTTGTCCGTTCAGCTAGTCAACGGGGTTCCTAGCTCTCGGCTGCCACCAGCAGGGCCGGGCCGCGGGGCGCGCCCTCGGAGAGGCGGGTGCCGGCTTTCCAGACCCGTCTGCACGCAGGGCCGCCCGCCAGCTCCAGCCCTCCGCCCTCGGGAGCCTCCGGCTCTGGGCGCGTCCCTGGGCGCGGCCGGCACAGGCCACTGCTCTGCCTGCGGCCCGGTGGCCACGTCTTGCAGGCGGGTCCTTTCGGAGCCCCCTGGGGTGCACGGGATGCCCACCCTGACATCGCTGGTGGAGACGCTCCGGTCCGTCGTCCTGGGTACGTGACCCGGTCGACCCCACGTGCAGGAACCCAGACGTGCAAGTTTGAACTTCTAAAGCATTCGTCGCTTGGGACTGATCATCTATCACAAAAGTGACAAGCAGCTTTGGTTATGGACAGCTGTCACCGGTTAACCGCAGGGACACACAGGCCGCATCGAAGGAGTTCGTATTCTTCACAGCACTTAGGAACGCTGTATCTCACCATCAGTCAGTGCAGCCCAAAGGACTTTAAAAACGTACACAAAATGGGTCTGGGGGTGAGGGCACTCCTGAGCGCTGAAACCACCACGTCAGTGGGACAGGCTCCCGCGGGGACACTCGGTGGCTCCCATGGTGCAGACCCCCCCACCCACCCATTCCTCTGGGGCCTGCTTGATGTTCTGGCAATTTCCGGTGGACGGACGATGGTCCGGGTGCCACCTTCCAACCCAGAGAGCAGCGGGGTTACCTTAGGTCTGGTCGTTTGTAGTGCAGCTTCCGTTAAGTTGCAGATTTCTAACTTTAATTTGTAAGCGTTACCGTCATTCCAGACGTACGGAGGTCTGCGCATCCATTTACGCCCTGAAGTTGTCCCTGAGCGTGGCTTTTCCGGCTGGTGGTTCAGGCTTACGGCGCCCCCTCCAAACGCGGCCAGGCTGGTCACCTGCGGGGTCACGCAGGCAGAGCAGGTCCTCCCCGGGACCAGGTCCTTGTCACCACTGAGGACCTCGTCCCTGCTTCCTGCCACTTTGCCAGGCTCGACGGGGTGTGTGTGTGTGTGTGTGTGTGTGTGTGTGCGCGCGCGCGCGCGCACTGACTAGGGGGAAGCCCCGTTTTGCAGATGGAACATGGGGGCCAAGGGTCCCCAGTGGCACACGGAAGGCAGAGGCCTACGGGTCCACGAGGTCCGACCACCTGGCACGGCGCTGGGGGTGGGGGCACGTGTCCATGGCCGTGTCAGCGTCACCCCGAGCCTCCCTGGGGACGGGCTGCGCTGTGCCCACCGTCACAGGCGGAGTGGCCTGTGCACCCTGCTCCCCGGAGCTGTGGCGGCGGCTCAGGGAACCGAGCCCAAGCACGCCCCTGCGTAGCCTTGTGGGCTGAGAACTGATGGGGTGACCCTGTTGGGGTAACAGGTGATGCCAGGATGCGTTTTCTAAATACTGTTGCTTTAAGCATCAAAATAAAGTCAAAATCGGGGTGGGGGCGGGGATTAACTGCTGTTTGCTTGTTTTTCTTTTGGATTCAGGCCGACTTGTAACGCAGGAATTAACTTCTCCTTCGGGAAACGGGACCCCCAGCAGCACACGCCGCAGAGAGAGCAAAGCAACGTCAGCCTTTGCGGTGGTGACGTCAGCTCAGAGCCACCAGGTCCGCATGCTTGGGGCAGTATGATGCCAGTTCTCAGAGCAGGAAGGGTCACACGCTGTCACTGGCTCTGAGGGACACAGCCCGCTGGGACGGCCTGGCCTTGAGCTGCCAGTCAGTTCGTGTTTGGGGCCCCACACCCCCTTACCTGCCGGAGCACCTCTTAGGCACCGCACTACAACAGCCATCCGGGGGACAGGTGGCCCCAGCCTCACCATGACACCTGGAGCTTCTGCCTCTAGAGTCTAGACCAAAAGAATGTTCCCAGCAAGGCTAGGAACACCGTGGGCCCTGGGCTACGACCCTGGGTGACAGTCCGTCTCAGGGCTCAGGACGGAGTGGTATGCCATGGTCACAAGGGGACACCACAGCCTGAGCATCCAATCAAGATGCCAGGAAAGACCCGTCTGTCCCGCTCCTCCTGTCCGTCCTTCATCCTGTTGTGTCATTTAAAAACCCTGTCACACCCCGTTATGCCCTTCCTGCAGGATCTGAGCAGCACACAATGTCCCCTCCCTGCCACCTCCCAGGGGACGTCAGTGCTGGGTGGGAACTGTCTGAGTGAAGGTCCCTGTCGCCGTCTGCTTACACTCTTCTTCCGGACGGGGTCTCCCTCCTGGTGGGCGTGTACGCTGCCCAAACCCCACGTGACCACAGGCGTACAAAGTCACTGTGCTGGTGTGGCTGCGACAAAGTTGATTTTAAATGTTCCCCCCGTATGTCCAGGGGGACACAGGCTCCCACACACCATTGTCTTCCTGTGCAAAACGCGTTTTGTAATGAGCCAGCTGCACAAAAGCAGGAATAGAACCAAGTTCGTCCACGGAGAGTGCCGGCCCACCTTCGCACAGAGCTCTCTGCGGGGTCCTGAAGAAGGGACCAGACCTCCCCCCGGGGGACAAGCCAGGCCACCGGCGGAGGGACGCGGCCCGTGCAGGCAGCTCTCCCGGGTCACAGGTCCCCCGAGCCGCCTTTCCTTCCGACCGTGGGCACCGCTAACCCACGCAGGAGAGGAACATCTGCTGAACGAGCCGCCCCGGGCAGGCGACCAGGACAGGCAGCGGCTCCGTGGGCCCTGGTGAGCGGGCGGGGCGGCCAGGCGGCAGCGTGCAGGTGGCTCTGGGCCCGGGCGCGGTGGCCGGTGTGGCCGCGCACACACAGCGGCTCACGTGGGGCCCGTGGCCGCCGGGGACAGGAGGGGCTCTGGGGGAGGGCCGTGTCGCAGGGCTGTGCTGTCCTGCCGTCCAGCAGGGCGGTTGCAGCAGGCCGGAGCTGTTTCTCCAAGCGCGCTGACAGCGTGAGTTTAAAGCGGCCCCACTGCAGCCAGCCCGGTGCTGTCTGTGCCCACGGCCGACGCGGCGCCTGCTCCCCGGTGACGCAGGGACCGGTGTCACAGAACACGGGGGCTTCCACGGCCGGTTACGTACTGACAGGTGCTCCTCAGGAGGCTCAGCACGGAACCGTCCCCGAAGCACCTGCGTCACGTGCCCACCCCGCAGGGGCCCCGGTCCGGGACCTAATTCGGTTCGAACGTTTAAAACGTGTTCCACACACCCTGCCGGGCCGCTCTCCCGGAGGAAGGCCGCGTCCACAGCCTGCGACCTGCACGGCAGCCCGGACTTCGGAGACGCGGGGCTGTCCTGCGTGTGCCTCCTGTGCTGGGACGGTCCCCTCCGCGGCCCCCTCTCAAGGTGGCATGTTTTCTAGCCTTTCATGTGCCTAGATCTCACTGGCACCGATCCCTTACCCTTACCCTATGAATGCCCTGCTTTCCCCTAAAAAAAACCCAAGCAGACAACAAGCAAAACACCTCCGGCCTCTCCTCGGGGTGCAGCTCCGTGGAGGCATTCACAGCCGCCACCACCACTGCCACCTCCCCCCGGGGACCCACCTCCTTTGCCTCCGCTGCTCCGGGTGCCAGGCCCTCCTCCTGTGACACCTTCAGGAGGGCATCGGCTCCGAGCCAAACGGGGACTGTGGGGCCGTTCGGATGTGGAAACCTAAAACTGTCACCCGCACGGGGACAGCGGTCTGCGGCGGCTGGCGGGCCTCAGGAGGGCCATAACCACGTCGCAGGCCCGGGCGGCGCTGATTTAGGGGCCGGGTGCTCCCGCACAGCTGGTATTTTAAAATCTGACATTATTTTCAGTATTTACTTTTGATCTCAACGCTTAAAGTGATTTAAGAAGGTCAAAGCGTGCGCCCTCCCGCGCTCCCTTCCCGCAGAGAGAACGGGGGTGACCCTCAAATGTACGGGGAGACGCATTGTCTTTGGTTGACTTTAAAAGGGGAAGGAAGTCTCCTGTTCGTCCACAGAGCCGCTAACACAGCCGCTGCCCAACGCCACCAACGCGGAGGACCGGACGTGGGCACGCAGGTGCCTCCCGGCCCCCCGACCCGCCGCGCCAGCCCCGGAGAGCGCAGGCTCCGCTGGGGGGGCTGTGTGACCCCCGCGCCTCCCGGCCCCCCGACCCGCCGCGCCAGCCCCGGAGGGCGCAGGCTCCGCTCAGGGGGCTGTGTGACCCCCACGCCTCCCGGCCCCCCGACCTGCCGCGCCAGCCCCGGGGGGCGCAGGCTCCGCTCGGGGGGCTGCAGAGGCGGCCGACTACACGAACAGGCGTGCACGCTCCTGGCTCGTCACCACCAGGCTGAAATCCCATTTTCCCCTAATAAAGTCGCGTTCTGTCCCCCAGATGCACGCGTGAATAAGATGTCATACTCTGTTTTGGTTCCGCTCTGCGCCCCGCTGATGATCCACGGCAGCAGGAAAATTACCTTATTGAAGCACATCGCCGCAGTGACGCGGGCACGCTTCGCGCCGGCCTTGCACACACGACACATGCAGGGACCTCTGAGTGACACTATGAATACCAAATGATTGAAAACATTACGCGGGCCGGGATTTTCTGGGGTGTAAGAGGCTGCCGTTCTGGATCGCTGTCTGTCAGATCAATAGAATTATGTCATAAACGTGTCACAGAACAGTTCCCTCCACTGCCCCTGCCACTCGCCAGCTCTCCCAGCGCCCGCGCTCCACGAGCACCTGCCCGGCGCGCCTGACACACTTCCCGCCCACTCGGGGCATTCGAGGTTCTGCACACGCCGGGCGTCCATGGGAACACCACTGTGCGTGCTGATGGAGTGGGCGCAGTGTGCCCCCAGCGTGCCCTGCTGGGTGCGGGCGCAGTGTACCCCCAGCGTGCCCTGCTGGGTGCGGGCGCAGTGTGCCCCCAGCGTGCCCTGCTGGGTGCGGGCGCAGTGTGCCCCCAGCGTGCCCTGCAGCCGCACGTGGAGCTGCACCCTCACGTGCACAGGCACACGGGAATGTGTACACGGGTGTGCCCTCAGACACTGCTACCCCCCAGCAGGGGCTGGAATGGGCAGTGGGAGGTGCTTAGCTGTGTGTGACCCCTGAGTGGTCGTGGTCACACTGCACCGCGCAAACCTCACAGGCCACTGTCCCTGCCCGAGGTGGCAGCGCTGGGCCGGTCCCTTCTGTGGGTCCTGGGGCCCAGCGAGGGTCTTCCGGAGGGCGCGGGGACGTCAGTAGCCCCCCACGAGAGGAGCCGGCCATGTTGCCACCGCCTTGTCCTCTGCTGACGGCAGAGGGACTTTCGGACCCCGCACGTCCAGGCGCCATCACTTCCTGCCCAAACCCCTCGGTCTTTCTCGCCCCTCTGAGCCGAGGCAGGCCACGCGAGTGTGAAGGTCCTGCTTCTGAGTAATAACCAGTGAGAACAGAGCAGGGACTCACTGTCACCTCAAGACACAGCTTACTCTATTTTTTAAAGACACACGTCCGGACTGTCCCCATTGTTGGTTCCATCTGCAGTGTCACTCGTATCAGCCACCTGAGGAGAAAATACCAACATGGGGAACAAAAATTGTGGGTGAGAGCAGGGAGCGCATTTGGGCCCTGCCAACCTCCTCACGCGGAACGTCCATCGTGCACGTTCCGCTGGCCCCGCCCCCAGGAGCGGGGACGTTTGGGGACACCTCCCAGAGCTGAGACCAGAGCCTCTTGGAAGCGCAGGGGGGTCCTGCGGCGGCAGGTGGGCCTGCCTCCCTCTGAGGGTTTCTGTCTCCATCACTCCGGTCCTGTTAGGGCTCTGTCTTCCCCTCAGTGCTCTGGGCTCCCTCCCTTCGGGTTTGTTGTGTTTTGTTCCTTATTTCCGTCACCAGGACCTGAGCTGTCTCCTGTCCTGACGGGCGGCAGGACGGCCTTGGTGCTGTGACCGAGGCACAGGGCCGCCAGCAGAGACAGTCCCCTTTAGGGAAAGAACCTGGTTCCACGTGGTACCCAACCGCCCCTGTGCTCCGTCCGCACTTCTCTAATCGTCACACTGACCCCCACAGAAGGCAGCGACCGGCAGCACAGAAGCGTCCCCCGAGCCGCCCACCAAGCACGGTGGCCTCCACGGAGCCTTCTGGAGCAGGTGCTTACCACCTCCCGCCCATCCATGAAAATCACGCGTGAAGGCGACCCTCCCGGCACCCTGACGGACTGACCCACTCCATCCTTTTCTGTCTGAGCGGCTGTGAACTTCAGCGCAGGGGCCAGGGGCTGACCGGCACAGGCCGGGGACACAAGGCTGGGGGGACGTCCTGGGAACACGAGGCTGCACCGTGCGCATGAGGCCCGGCGTGAGCTCCTGCAGATCCGATGGCGTCGAGCGGGGAGCCAGCGGGCCCACTCACTGCAGAACCGGGGTCCCCCGTCCCCGCCCGTGGGCCTCTGTGTGCACGCGTGTACGTCGCGGGCACGGTCTGCTCCCCGTGTGCTCGTGGTGCCCTTCTGCTCACCTTGGGGCAACGAAAGCCCCCCCCC
>PVJL010018321.1:0-16175 GCA_004026885.1 Lyroderma lyra
CGGAGGGCCGGCCCCCCTGGAAATCCACGCCCCGCCCCGCCCCCACCGACCTCTGCGCCCCGGGCGCACCGCCCGAGTTTCCGTAAAGGGAAACAAGTGTCCAATTCGAAGTTTCCTAGTTTTATGGTGTTAAAATACTTTTTACTTTCTGAGATGCATATGGTCGATGTTTTAAAAAAATTCCAATGTAAAGTCAATGTTAGTTTCCTTTTTTTATTTTACTGGTTAGTGGAATCGAAAATTTTGGAAAACCTCTCTTCTGGGGCACTGAGCGCTTGGTACCTGCTCTAATACCCGCCCTGCAAAGCATTCCTGCCCTGAGGCAATGCTGGGCCATGGGGCTGCGTGCTGGGGTACGCCCCGTCCCGGCCGGGGTTCGCCCCGTCCTGTGCTGGGGTACGCCCCGTCCCGGCCGGGGTTCGCCCCGTCCTGTGCTGGGTTACGCCCCGACCCGGCGGGGTTCACCCCGTCCTGTGCTGGGGTTCGCTCTGTCCTGTGCCGGGGTACGCCCCGACCCGGGCCGGGGTTCGCCCCGTCCTGTGCTGGGGTTCGCTCTGTCCTGTGCCGGGGTACGCCCCGTCCTGTGCTGGGGTTCACCCCGTCCTGTGCTGAGCCTAGCTCGCACTTTAGCTGACTGACAAGCACACACACAACAGCTGCAGGTGCTATGCAATCGCCTGGGTAGAACACAGAGCTGGGGGACACAGGGAGGGAGACGCCCAGCCTGGTCTTTGCAGCTGAAGGCGGTGGGGAAAGGGGGCCTGTTATTCCTGGCTGGAGGGAAAACATTTTTGGAATCACGACCCTTGTTTTTTTCAGCGCTAACTGCTTCCTGGGGACATGAATGACCTTGTTCCTGTCATTCTCACTTTGCTTTCCTGAGTGGCTCCCACATGTCTGGTTTGATGTCGTAACAGCACAGAGACTCAGGAAGACACTGTGACCACACCCCCACTTCCCCAGACTGCTTCCACTGTTTGTCTATTTACTTTTGAACGCTTACAATGTAGCACTTGTTGGACATTTCAACTTAATGGCTGGAAATCTTCCAGAATTGATGGACAGCATCGACTTAAAAGTCACAACAAATTACAAGCAAAAAAAAAAAAAGACAAGAAAAATCCCCCTGTAGACGTGTTGTAGTTGAACTGAGGAAGACAGAGACAGAAAGGAGCTCTTAGAAACAGCCAAGGAAATAAAGCGGACTGCTTAGAAGAGAACGGCAAGTGGACGCTGGCCCAACAGCAGACCTCTCGTTAGTGGTAGAAGCCAGAAGACATAATCTTCAAAGCAATTAGGAAAAAACCCATCGACGTAGAGTTGTCCATCCCGCTAAGCCACTATTCCAGAATGAGGGTGAAGTGCATGTTTGGGTAACAAAAACTGAGTGTTTACCACCACCAGACAGACTCCCACCGAAGAAATTCTAAAGGAATTATTTCAAGAAGGAAAATTATCACAGAAGGACGGAATGAGATGCAATAAGGCATGGTGAGCACAAAGGGGGGAACCCCTCCTCGTCTCCCCCAGAGCCGCCCCGCCCCGCACGTCAGCGGTGCCGAGGCTGAGACACTCAGGTGTGCGCCCCGGGAAAGAGATGGTGTCCCCCTTGGGAACCGCGCGCGCCATCTCGTCGAATGAAGGCTCCTGCCCCCGAACATGCGAAGCATAACACACACGCCACCGCCAGGCTGTGGTGACACACTCGACACGGAGATGTAACAGAGTTAGGTCTTCCCAAAACACAAACCCGACAGCTCACAGTCCGACAAGTCCGACACCCTGTCCCCCGGGTCCCAGGGCCCCCACGGAGCTCCCAGCCGTGTATCGGACGGCGGAGCGTGTGCATGTGCCCTACACACCCCGCCGTGCACGTCACATCACAGCCACACTCCTCAGGGCCTGAGACGACGTAAAAGCTGTGCGGCCAGTCGTCACCCTGTATTTTTTAGGGGACGGTGGCAGGAGACAGTCTGCACGCGTCCAGTGCAGAGCGGCCATCGTGGCCTAACGACACAGTGCGCTTCTGTCACCCGTACAGCAGGCCCTCAAGTACCAACCCCTTGAATGTCACTTGTTACAACGTTGATGAGAAACAAAACCGCCTCCCGGCTGGGCCCCCACCGCCCTGGTCTGTGCGGGTTTTCTCAGGGGGCTCCGGTTTCCTCCCATCCCCCAAGGAGGTGCGTGGGAGGCGACTCGGAGGCCAGCGTGAGTGGTCCTGAGAGGAGAGGGTGGCCTGTCCAGGTGGGTCCCGACTCGTACCCCGTGACCCCGAGCTGAGAGCAGCAGGTTAGAGACTCGTTGTCTCCCCCGATTCTATTCTTTTCTTAAATGTGCGGGTAAGTGACACTTGTCTCAGTGTTTCATGGTGGAAGTGTTCTGGGCCTTTACTTACAAGAGGTGATGTTTTGGGGGCCGGAAGTGTGCCGCAGGAACGTGATGCTTGTTTCTGTCCATCAGCCTCGGGTGACACCGGTTTCGTCACAGGTCCCTGTACTCACAGTCCGTTTCCAAGGCCTCGTGGACGGCATTACGGGAGGACTCCCTGTGTCTTGAAGGCACTGCTGGCTGAATGCACGGGTGTGAAGCCCCCCGATGCAGAAGGCCAGCTGTGCCTGCTGAAGACCCTCCACATGTAGTTAAAAAGTCTTCTAAGAAGCAAACGCTGGGCCCGGGCGGTCTCCCCGATAAATGCTACCCGCCTGTTCGGTAAGAAATAATACCCATTTCACACAACTTCTTCCGGAAAACAGAAGAGGTCAAACACCCCCCGACTCATTTTGAGGTCAGCACTGCCAAAACCAGAGCAAGAAAACGACAGACCCACAGTCCTCGTGACCACAGGTGCGCAAGTCGTGACCAACGTCTTAACGGATCAGATCCAGAAACACGGGGTCCGGCAGACGCAAGGCCAGCTTCTGTACGCGAACGTCTCACTCCAGACGGACGGCAATGTGAGCATATCACCTAAAATGTCACCTGACGTGTGCTTGAGTGTGACAGTGTTACAGAACAATGATTTGTAATAAAAAGATCTGGTACAGGTTCCCGGCTCATGAAAAGGGGGTGTTACGTGCGCTGGGTGCTGTGTGTAAAAAAGGGTAACACGTCCCGACTTACGGGGTTTCTACCCGCAGGACAGACGTGGCCCAACACCTGAAAGCCAATCAACGTAATTCACCGTAGTAACAGGCTACGGAAAAGCCACGGGATGAGGTCGACAGACGCACAAGGGTTTGACAAAACCCATCCACGAGCAAAACACGCTCAGCAAAGCAGGAACACAGGGGCCTGCCTTAACCTTCTATGGAGAATCCACGGACGTCCTACAGGTGACATGACACGCAGCGGAGACCGGACGTGCCCCTTGCCGGGACCCCCTCAACACGCCTCTTCAAACGTGTTGTCGGACGAGGAAGGAAAAAGAAGAGAAAACCATGCAGACAGGAACCAAAACCGTTTCCGTTCTGACCCCGAGGCGTTCACTGAGGAATTCACCAAACAAAGCTCCCAGGATGAGTAACTGAGTTCAGCAAGGTTACAGGGGACAAGGCCAACCAATAAACACCCACTTGTATCTGTCCTGGGTAGTAACACACAGTAAAACAGGGACATTTAAAGAGCCCTGCCCCAAAGGAAATGCCGCGGTTTAACCCCAAGCAAATAGCACACGCAGGGTGTACGTGCAAAAAGCGATGAGGAGCCCAGGCGCAACGCCCACGGGAGTCCCAGCAGGCTCCTCTGCAGACAGCGAGTTCATCCTCAACGTGCAGGGGCAGGAAAGGAATGTGGACAACTGTGCGACGGACGGGCCAAGCCGAAGGTCAAGAGTTCCTAGCAAGGTGCAGCACGAACCCAGTGAAACAAAGGCAGAGCCGGAGTCCACGGGGCAGAACAGAGAACCCAGCACAGACTCCACAGCCCAGTTGTGACAAAAGGTGCACAAACTACTCGCAAAGCACACGTCTGCCCAAGGACGTGCGGCCACCAGACAAGAAACGAGAAGTAGGCAAAAGGTTTGAATACTTTATCCAAAAGATACAAAGATGGCAAATAAACAAGAGAAAGACGCCCGACACCGGTGCCTGTGACTGAGATGCAAATTAGAACCCCAAGACACGAGACCCCTGGAAGAACCGCGACATTCAGAAAACAAGAACCACAACTGGCACCACCAGGTGCTGGTGAGCACTTCGGCCGTTTCTTCTAAAACTTAAAACACACCTGCCGTGTGACTCGGCCGTTTGCCCGGAGAAGAGACAACGTGTGCTCACAGAACCAGCCGTGCACGTCCACGGCAGCTTTATTCCTAATCGCCCCGAGCCGGCGCGCCCCCCCACGCTCCCCGGCTGGGGCCCGCGCCTCCACGTGCGGGAACCCACTTGCGGGGCGCTCCTGAGAGAACCAAACCGCACACGGAAAACGTACCAGGCGCTGCCATGGTGGGAGGGCACGAGGGAAGCGCCATGAGCACGAGAAGGGCAGCGACGTGACTGTCCCGTGGCCGGCCGTGGTGGAGACCCCTGTGTACACATCTGTCCAAATCCACAGACCTGCCCTGCAGTGACCTCTACCAAGTGTCAATTTAAAAAGCCAACGGGGGCGTAGGAAGATGGGACGCAGACGACAACTGACCGTATCACATGTGAGTCACACGGCCACCCTCGAGGGGTGAAGGCAGGACCCCTTGAGGGTCCTGGGGAGTGTTCCAAACAAGCAAGCAGGTGACGGTGGGCCGTACACTGACACTCCTGCTGCAAGTTTACGTAAACCCCGAATTCTCTCCAATTAAAAGGAACTACAAACACAAGGAGATGCTAAGCACCACACTCGGGATAGCAGGTAATTCTCGTGGGAGGCAGGTGACGGAAACCACGGGGCCACGCACCGGAGGCCTGGCCGTGGAGGGTCGTGTCGTAGCCATGTGGGGGGCACGGGGTGCTTATCACAGTGGTGTGCCTGAAATACCCCGTAACACGTCCGATTTTCCACTGGGGCGCGCAGCATTTGAGGCCCGGAAACCCCCTCACCCCGGAGCTCCCGCCTGCTGGAGCCGGCTGCGGGAGGCCCGGCACAACTCAGCCCTGCTCCCCCAGCCAGAAAGCAGCCAGACGAGCGCTCGAGCAGGTGCGGCTGCATTCCTGCTCGCGGGCATTTACGAAAACGCTGCCGGCCTGCACGTAGCCACTGACCCCGTGTGCGAGTGTGCATGCACCTGGGGGGACGGTGGGGCGCGGACAGGCCACAGCGGGGAGCTGCGCCCACGCCTCAGGCTGCAGACTCTGTGTAGAAAGAGGCGCTCGGGCAGCCGCTGCCATGGGGCCCACGTCTTCCAAACCCGACGCAGAAACACCATGCGCCCACTTCAGTGTCCAGTGCTGAGCAAACCGGGGAGGCCGGTGGGCCCTTTCCTACGGGCATTCCGGCCTCGAAACTGAGGCGCAAAGTCCGTTACCCCAGCAGAGACCCAGGGAAAGCCTCCCGCCCGCCTGCCTGTTTCTCCAATTGTTTGCTCTGGTACTTAAAACCGGGCAGTTCTTTCACCCCTTATCCGGGGCTCTGCTAGTACCCCAAGGTTCGTTTTAGACTCTTAATTAAACATTTTAAATCGGCGTTTCCGGAAGACGTTTATGAGGCTCGAAACCACCTGGATATCTATCATTTGCTGCACTTAAAAGTTAGCAGAATCCAGGTGGTGGTGTGTGTTTTCGTAAAACTCAACTTTACAGCTTGAACGTTTTCATTGGGAAACAAAGCTGGAGGGGGGGAGGGGGAAGGACAGGAAAAAACAAAAACAAAAGCAAAACCCTTCCACCGTGCTGGGTGCGACGGGACAGGGGCCCGACCCGGCCCCCGCTGGGCTTGGCTCCCCGTGGGGGTCACCGCCGGCGGCACCGGGGCTCCGGGTGGGAAGCGAGGGGAGCAGTTTGTTTCCCCCTTTGACCTTCCCCACCTCCGCCGGCAGCCTGGACACTCGGCTAAGTCCGAGCTCTGGTGTCAGCGGCAGCCAGCAGAGCCGCCCCAGGGAGCCTGGGAACCGCGCTGACGGGCGTGGACTCCCCCTAGCGCCCTGCACCTGGAGGAGAACCGGTTCCAGGTCTCCAGAAAGAACTGGCTTCCCTTCTCCTGCTCCACCCCACCCCCACTTCCAGAAAATTCATCTGTAAGCAGGGACGGGCTTGGGTACGCTCAGCGGGAGACACTGGAGTTGACCAATAAAACGGCAGAAACTCACCAGCATCACATACACCCCACCCCAAAGAACCCCACTTCCTAGGAAGAGACGGTCTCCCAGGCTGGTGCCCCAGTGAGTTCAGGAGGCCGTACGGGACGGGCAGCGTGCTCTCCGTAGCTCACGGCCCCGGTCTGGCCTCGCTCGGGAGATGCATCTTGTCTTTGTGACTGAACGTTGGGGGCCACCTGAGCATTATTCGATTGTATTATTGAGAACGAGTCTGTAGCGAGCAAATCAATCAGGCTCTCGGTGACACTACACCACAGGGGGGTGCTGTGAGCCCTTACAAGCACGTCTCCGAAGAGGATCGACAAGCACAGGCCCACCCGTCATTAGACTGCAAACTGCGGCCACCGTGGGAGACCCTCCGCACCTCACAAGCAGGTGAGGACTCGAACCGCGTGGCTGCTCGCGACATAAAACGGCCGCTGTGGCAAGGCCACACAGAGCCACCTCACACCGGGGACACGGCTCCAATGACCTCACAGCAGGGGCTGGGACGGGCCTGTCACCTGTGCTCACAGCAGCGTGTCACAAGTCAAAGGTGGACAGGACCCAGACGCCCGCCAACAATTGCATCGATGAGACCTGGCGCGCTCACACGAGGGCAGGCTGGGACGTGCTACAACGTGAGTGGGTCTTAGACGCTATGCCAGGTGGCATCAGACAGACACAAGGACCGGTACCGTGCGATTCCGCACACTCGAGGGGCAGAGCCGGCCAGGTCAGAGGCCGCGAGTAGCTGTGGTCACCGGGGCCGTGGGACGGGAGAACGGGAGTGAGGGTTGCAGGGGCTGAGCTCACGCCGGGGCGCGCATGACGGTGACAGTTACACCCCCGTGACGGAACCGCGCTGTCACAAACGGTACGATGACCCGTGTTTTACCACATTACCACGCGTTCGGCGTCGGCCCAGGTTAACGTGCCGTCACTGCTCCCACAGGGGAGTGCGCGCCACGTCCCCCAGGTGCAGGCGGACGGCACCAGTTACACCGTGTCCTCCCCAAGGCCACGTGCCGTTTCCGATTCCGTCAGGGAGCGCGACCCCACTTCCCAGGCCCGGCCAGACCCCAGACACGCCCTGCACGAGGACCACCCCGGGGGCCGGGGACACCGAGGCAGCAGGTGTTTTACTCTCGAGCAACAGCAGGAGCCATGCCCGGGCTCCTGGCGCCCCACGCAGACCCCGCCGTGCCAGGAGGGAGCTGTTTCGGGGCAGCCGCCAGGACCGCGACGGTGAGTTCTGTATCTGACACACGTGTGCCTGTCCGAGCACAGGCTTCCCTGCGTCCTCGGGGCGGGAGCACCCCGCCGATGGCAGTCCTGCCGGCACGCCACCCCGCAACTGACACCAGGGCCTCACGACGGACTGCGCGCGACCGGCAGCACCTGGGTGGAAAGGGGGACTCGACAACTTCTCCTCACAGGAGCAAGGTCCAGGAGCTTTTATTGTTTGCCCAAAAGCACACACAAAACCAGGCGGAGAAGTCCCCAAGGCGGTGACGGCCGTGGGTCACTGCTGTCTGCCCTCAGGCCTTCATCGTCTAAGCACTTGGCGTGTTTCCTTTTACAGACACCAGCCGTTTCCCTGGGTCACGTGTGAATAAATAATGGATTATCTTTTAACGCCACAGTCCACGTCGCTCCAAATAAAAAAAAGTGCCAACGTCTCTTCGCAGCCGGTGCGGCCACAGCGGTCCCCCCTACGGGTGAGAAGCAGGTGCCGGTGAGGCTCGGCGCTTCCCTCGTGAACTGCGGCTCCGCGGGTCCAGTCCTACTGATACTGGCGGTAGTCCCCGAAAGGCGAGGCTGGGAGCTGGGTGGACGGCGTCTGCGAGGGGTCTTCAGCAAACTGAGGACCTGCGACCGAGAGAGGAGAGCTGTGAGACCGCCCGACATCAGGTCCGTGTGCAAGGGGAGCAAGTGTCTACAGGGCAAAACGCTCAGCTCGACGACACGGTGTGCCAGCAGCTGCCGTCTGCACTGCTCTGCAGACCTGCCGGACTGCTGTGCCAGGAGTGCCAGAGCCCGGGGGGACACAGGACAGGCGGCTCCCCGACGCGGCTGAACCACGAAGCTCGGCCCGGGAGGCCCCAGCCAGCAGCTCCAAGCTCTTACCCTCCAAGCTCTCACCGCAGCTGCTGCGACACGCCACCGTCAGGCCCGGAAGATTCTCTGAACTCCTGACCCTTGTTTCAGCAGCCGTCACCAAGCTGAGGTACCCCAGGCACACATTAGGGGACCCTGGCGACCCGAGTCCCACGCCCAGGAAGCAGGAGCGAGTCCTGACCGCCCGCAGAGCCTGGCTCTCACAGGACGGAGGGCCCTGAGTGAGCATACACGGTGGCTCCTTGACCAGACCTTTCAGAAGAGCCTCCCTTTTCTCTGGGGAACTGGAACTACGTGGGCGCGATGGGGGACGTGGTGAAGTCCCGAGTCCCCAACTTTTCGCTCCAATGACACACTCTCCCGCTACACAAGCATTACTGTTCACTGCCGGAAACGTGGGGAGACGCTGGGGGAGAGCTGAGCCAAGGTCACCCTCGGTGACCGTTCAGACGCTGTGCTGTGGCTTTCCCTGTTCTGAGGACTCTGCATGTCACTTCGTTGGGACAAGGATGACCTCGTCAAAGACTTGCCCCACACGGTTCCTGTCTAAAATAAAATGCACTTTTTCTGGGAGGTTCCGAGGGAAACGCCTGAAGCAGAGCCGAGGCCCATTTCTGTAAGGCAGCGTGGCCCAGCGCTTCTCACTCCTGCTCCCGGGTCTGTGGGGACACGGGCTCCGCTGTCCTACGTGCAGCCTTTCACACTAAGGTGGTAAAGACGAATGAGAACCGACCGTCCTGGCGAGCACCGAGTCGGAGCGGTAACTGACAGGCAGACGTGTACACGAGGCGCGAGGGTCCAGGAGGGCCCCCCTGGCAGGTGACCAGCACCGCGTGTGAAACCGTGCCTGATGCTACACCCGTCTCCAGGTGCCGCAGGGACAGCGAACCCCCTGGGCTGTGGCCTTCCCCCTCTCTCTCTACGCTGCACCTCTTCCAAGCTCCAAAAGTAACCTCCCACTGGTCTCGGTGTCTGCACATCTCCGTCCCCAGACGCCTGGTCCAGCTCTCAAGGCCAGAGTCCTCACATTGTCCACTGCCTTCCAACGCCAAGGAACAGAGCCTTCACGGGCCGTCCTGGCAGCAAGAAGTACACGCTTTTGACAACTGACCTTCTCCAGCCATGAGGGCAGCACAGCCGACAGCTGGGCGGCATTCCAGGCCTGTGCCGGAGTCGCATAGCCCGCTCGTCCGGTAGGAGGGACAACTAGCCACAAACGGTGGCACCAACACTTCCCCGAGAGGCCGGTGGTGCTCCCCAACACAGCTCCTCCCCAACACTCCGTCTCCCGCCTTCCTAGCCTCCTCCACCTGTTCTCATGGGGTCTGCCTTGCCCACCGGGCGGGCCCGTTCGCCCAGCAGCCCAGCACCCGGGACAGCGCCTGCACACCCGCAGAAGGTGACGACAGGTCACTGCCCACCATGCTCACTGCACACCTGCAGGGACCTCTCCTCAAGGACCTGCAGGACCCCCAGCGACGTCTCCGCATGCGCAGACGAAGCCCGAGGACTTGAGGGACCACCAGCGAGGTGCCTGCGCACGGCCTTTCAGCTCCTGCCGTGTCACACAGTGACTGCCCTAGCGCCCCGGCTTTCGGAGCATGGGGCCTGTCAGCGTCGTGGTGACGACGCACAGCACAGGGCTACGTTGTGCAGCATCACGGACCAGCATCCGTCCCCTGCCAACGCCTGAGCTGCGGGACTAAAGCAGAAGGGACACTCACCACTGGGGAACTGCGCTGAGGCGAATCTGGTCAGCAAGATGCCGGCACCTTCGATCAAGGCCAGCAGAATGCCGCCCATCGCGGCCGACCCAGCCATGGCCACCGGTCCGTCTGAGTGCGTCAACAACAGAGAGGTCATTTCAGCGGAGTCCAGTTCACTGGAAGCCACAGTGAGCAGCCTCCCAGGAGCCACTCGCCGACGCTCCTCCCACAGTGCAAAGCCAGCCCGCTGCCCGGGGGCCACCGTGTGTACACGGAGCGTCACCGGGACAGTGCGCAGTCCTGTGGGCACCGTCTGTGGGTGCTCCCAGGCAGAGCTGAGCAGCTGTGACAGAGACCCCGTGCCCACAAGCCCTACGGTATCTGCCACCTGGCTCGTTACAGAAAGTCCGCAAGCCACTGAGCCCGACGGAACTCTGGGGTGCTGAGCTGCAAAGGCCCAGGAGGTGGTTCTGAGCTCTGTGCCACGACAACGCCAGGTGGCAGGTACAGTTAATTCCTGAGAACTGGTGAGCGACGTTTGGCACACCGCTCCTTTGGGGGAGGGGGGGGGTAGCTCCCTGGCTGGGAAGCGAGCCCAGGTTGCGGAGTTGAGGGCGCCGAAGCCTGAGCCCCCACAGCACCAGGGAGCCCCCGGCACACCACACCGCTCTTAACCACTGCTTGTGCAGTCCGAGCTCCATGCCCTCACCCCCCAACAGGCCCAACAAACCGCCCTCACTCCTTACTGCCCCACAGCGCCACGCATGCGTCCGGGTGACACACTCCGGGTGTCACCAGGGGAGAGCAGGGTCCCTCAGCTCACTCCCACGGCGTCTGTGATGGTGCTTACTTCGTGCTGCCAGGATGGCTCCTGTGAGGGCCCCGCTCGTGATGGAGTTCCAGGGGTCTTCCTTCCCTCGGACTTGAACCATGCTGCAATCGATCAGGGAAAACAGGCCTCCCCAAACTGCAAAGCTGCCTGGTTCATTTAAAGACAGAACAACACGAATGTCACCTTTCCGCCTTCCACTTAGAGCGTTTACATGACAACACCCCAAGCAAGCGCACACAAGCCCCGAGGAAGCCCCGGACAAGCGTGAGAACACCCGCCTCTTCACGACGCTGGCTTGCGTCCCGTCGGCCCGAAAACCGGCAGAAGGCCACGAGGCACCTGACGGCGTTGGGCCGAGCACGTCCTGCCTGCCTCTTGGAACGCCGCGCCTCCCACCCTGCCTCCTTCTCCCGCTCTCCAATGGCCCCGCCACACCTCCGCTTCTGTTTCTTTGGTGTCACCGAGCATCTATTCCCGAAAACTGCCGGTGGGAACACCCAGCCTCTCGGACCACAATGCAGGCCTAAGCCCAGACGTGCCAGCGCAGCAAGTGAGCGACGGCAACAGAATGACGGAGCACCACGGGGACAGGGGTCACCGCTTCTTTCCTTTCTGCCCTTCATGCCTCAAGCATGAAACTAAAGCCACCCCTAAATCAGATTATTTTGCTCCTAAACACAGGGCCAGCTGGCACAATGAGGCACAAGCAGCCACACACACACACACACACACACACAAGTCCACACAAAACCTAGGAAGACAACACGAGGATTCTAACTGTCAGCATCGCTGGTGACAAACGCGTCTCTTCTCTGTGCTTCCCTCGATTTTCCAGCCTTCTAAAGGGAGCACGCGTGACTGTGCTCTGCGTGAAACAAGGCGTCACGTTCACCGGGATTAAAGAAAGAAGAAGAGCTGCACGACAGGGCTGTCACTTCAGTCATTGCCCTCCGAAACCTCAGACAAGCAGTGGCGTGCGGGAGAGGGCAGCACTCTGGGCGCCGCGGACGCTGGCCTGGACGGCGTGCAGGAGAGGGCAGCACTCTGGGCGCCGCGGACGCCAGCCTGGACACCTGGACGCTTTCCCCGGGCTCATCGCTCAACACGCCAAGCAGCTGAACGCGACGTACCATTCCGGAACGGAATAGTAACCATGGAACGAAGGGAAACGAGCCGCTACGTCCTCCCTGGGCCGCACCATTATGACAAGGAAAGAAAGGGGCAAAGACACGAGCACTTAGACCCTCAGAGCCTCCATGTCCTCACCCACAGTGGGCACAGTGGACGCCATGCTGGTGCCCGTGAAGATTAAATAAAACGGCGCTGCAAGACACGCAGGCGAGCGCCCGACCCGCAGCCAGCCCTCGATCCGCGGCAGCTGTCAGCTCCGGGACTGTCATCCGTGGAAAAACACACCGAGAACCAAGAGCAGGCTGACCTCCCGAGCAGGTACGAGGCCCCTCGCAGTGGCACGTGCGGTCCCGCCACCCTGACGGTGCCTTCGTCAGTGAATAGGACCTCCCCGCTCTCTCATCGCCTCTCTTCACCTGGCTGCCGAATACCCGCATTTCACAAGTGCAATGACACCACCGTGTCCAGCTCTGCACCGACCTCCCGACACGTCCCGAAGCCATCTGGGGACAGGCGCCGGCCAGCCCCCTCGCGCTCTCTCGGTGAACCCCCAGCCCTTCCCGTCGCCTCCTCCCAGCTTCATGTGACCCGGGAGCTGGGACCTCTCACTCTCACAAACCCGCTCGGGACACCCTGTCTTCCTTCTGGTGACGGTGAAACAAAACGCAACAAGACACCCAGGGCCAGAGACAGACACGAGGTTTTCAAATGGAAGCAACAATTCAGGTTCGCTGCTGAATAAACCGTAAGTCGTAAGACTCTGCAGAGATGTTCGTTTGTAAGACACTGTCAGACTGGGCCAGAATCAGTAACTGGGTTCATCTAAGCCAGAAGGAAGAAACAGCTTCCTCTTCAAACACATGGGAAGCCTGGAGCACAAGCACAGAACTTCTGCCTTCGTACCTCCCAGCTGCGGAGCCCTGGTTTTAATGGCTGTCAAGCTCCCTCGAAGTCTGTGGTTTACGCCCTACAAAAAAGCAACCAAAGATACATCACAGGTACCAAGCAGTTCCGACCCGCGGGTGTGGCCGTCAGTGACGTTAGCAAACCCAGGTTTCCAAGGATGACAAAAGAAGGCCCTTCATTCACTTACCACTGGAGAGTTGCGAAAACCTTTGACCGCCTGAAAGACACCACCACCTATGGTCCCCATCGTAAAGGCCCCGCCACAGTCATCCACGATGCGCCAGGGGCTACGACAGGAGAGAAAAGAGAGGACCGGGTTTCTCATCCACGCGCCACAAACCCTCCTTGCTCACACCAGACTGCAATGCAGGGTCCTCCGTAACCAATGAACACGGAGCCCCTAAAATACAGACACAAAGGGCTGTGGCCCCATCCACACCTATCCGGCCCCCAGTCACCTAAGCTAGAAGGAGGGAACTGGCTTTATCTCCGTGCCGTCAGCAATACTTTATTCATTCATTTGACAATTAGCGTACTGTCAATAGGTGGGCACTGTGCGAGAGTGAGCCCAACAAGTGTGGAGGAAAGGGTGTCGTCGTCATCAAGAGTGCTGACCCAATCTCCTAGGGGTCCAGGAAGCTGTCCAGCTGCAGGAAAATGCAAAGCTGGGACCCAAAGAAGGAAGATTCGTGCAGAGGAAGACAAATTTTTCAGTTTGAAATTCTTTCTGTGTTGAGGGAGTCCAAGTTAACATTTTGAACTTCAGTCTGTATCAGAGTCATTTAACACACTGGAATATTCTAATGCCCCCAAATCAGAGGTTCACCTTGTAAACCCAGCGCCCTAACTTACGCCACACACTGACGCCCAGGTAATCTGATCGGCAGGACAGAACTAGCAGTCTAGGAGGCTGGCTTATAGACAAGCCTGGGAACACTTAAACTCATTTTCAACCCGCTACAAATGAAAGATTTTTCTTTCATCTAGGGTCAAGGGTCCAATGCTGCAAGGAGCCTATGGGCCTGCTGTCTGCTCAAGTAAACCTGTGAGTTCCGCGCACGGATGCTGCTGGAGAACCTGAATAATGAGGAACTTCCCACCAGAATACAAAATCATGCAGGCACAACCGTGTCCTCTTCAAGTACTACAACTCGGGGACACAGGACGACTGACTCGGGCAGCAGCCCGGGCAGCACACGCTCCAGCCGTGGGCAGGACGTCCTGGGCCTTGCCACCCCAGACCTGCTTTTGTGATAAAAATCGGCAGCAGCTGGGAGCCTGTTAGAAATGCAGAGTCTTGGACCCCACCCAGGACCGATGGAATCAGAGTTGATGGTTGAACCCCAACCATACTGACCTGATTTCACCTTGAGGAGCAGGGTGGAGAGGATTGGACACATTTCTTTAAAATGGTAGAAACATGAATAGGAATTAAAGGGGAAAGACACAGAACAAATTAGTGGCTCCCTCCGAGGGGGTCTTGCCTAAATTCGTGAGCATTACAGAATTGGTAAGCAACAGCGAACTCAGACCGAGGAGCAGCCAAAGTGCCTACTCCAAGGCAGGGTGTCCAAAACACAGGCAAGACGGAGCACTGCCCTGAGAAACCAGAACGTTCCTGCCAGGAAAGCGATGGGCTCCACCAAAGGGAAGCCGGCGTCCAACAGAATGTACATGCCAGAAAAATACAGACCCCAGAGAGCAGTAACTCACAGCAACAAGGTGACAGGTTATCGTTCGTTGAGTATCAACCATGTTTTTGGTGCCTTACGAGGCAAATAAAACCTATGATTTTCAAGAAAGCTAGGTTATTTTCCTCTAGAATCCGTAAACTTTTAACTTTGCAAAAGAGTATTCCTGTCTCTCTCCATTTTATAAACAAAGGCTCTGAGATTAAGTAACCTGCCCAAGATCATAGAGGTGGTAACCAGAAGAACCAATTTGAATACAAAATGTAGTACTGCAAAGCCCCCAAATTCTTTCCACTGTACCATAAAAACTAAGAGTTCTTGAAAAGAAAACACACGATAAAAAGCATTTAGGATGATTAAGCCCACACGACGTATTTATTTATTTATTAAAGGGGGCAGGAGATATGGAAAGCAATCAGGAAGCTACTGTCACAGGTATCAGGGAGCCACCTAGGAGCCTGACAACAGGTACAGAAACGGAGACGTTCTCCAAGAATTCAGACTGCTTAGGGCGTGGTTCGGGCTCTAACACAATAAAACAGGTGACACACCACAAAGCGAATCTTTCACTTCAGACCGCAGAAGCCTTACACTCAGATCGGACAGCAACCATGCCTCTTGGTAAGGACTCGTGCGCCTGATCCATTCACTCTTTCCTTCCATGAACCTAACAACCTCCTGAGCAGAGCCCTCACTGAAGGAAGGAAGGGAAGGGAGGGATGGAAGGGATGGAGGGAGGGATGGACTGACGGATGGAAGGATGGATGGATGGATGGATGGATGGGTGGATGGGTGGATGGGTGGGTGGATGGGTGGATGGGTGGGTGGGTGGGTGGGTGGGTGGACAGCGGAGGGGTGGATGCTCATCGTTTTTTTCCGAGAGCACGTGCTACTGCCTCTTGCATTTCCCAGATGACTTTTACCCGCCCCCCCCCCCCCCCCCGTCGCCTGCAAGGGAGAATTCCTAGCACCACGAGGAGGTCCCTGCCTGCCGGGGCTTTCCCAGAGCCTCCGGGTAAAACTACGTTCCCGTCGCTGCAAACTGCTGACTCGGGTCCCACGGTGCAAACAAGCCTCCAGACTGGCACCCTCTCCTCCCTCAAGGGCCTGCCGTCCCTCCCGCGACACAGGAGCTGAGCAAAGCGCCCGGCGGGACACGCCCAAGGGTACCGGGGTGGGCAGGGGGGACGACCTCTGACCCCGCATGAGGTCGGCTGGGAGGGCGCAGGCCCGAGGCGCGGGACCGCTCAACGCCCACCGCAAGGTCACCGGGGGGGCTGGGCGCGGGCGGCCTGGGCTGAGAAGCTGACGCGCCGCGGCGACCCGCGCTGTCCACGGTGCTCACGCCCGCGGCCACGGCCTCGGGGACCTGGACAGAGGAGACGAGGGCCGAGGGGCCGCAGCAAGGCCAGGCCGCCGGCCGAACTCACCACGGCTCCCGCGCGTACTCCTCCATCTTGACTCCGGCGCGCGAGCGGTGCCGGGAGGGGCGGGGCGGGACCTGACCCGGAGACGGAAGTGATTCCAGAAGGCGGGGCGTCAGGCCCGTGACAATTGGCTCA
>PVJL010018322.1:0-16163 GCA_004026885.1 Lyroderma lyra
GAGCACACAAGGCAACACATACATAATGTATTATAGAATTGTACTCTTGAAACCTATATAATTTTACTAACTAATGTCATCTTAATAAATTTAATAATAAAATAAAATAAATCTATCCAAATGTGCAGGAACTATATGAAGAAAATTATGAAATCAGATTTCTAATTCACATTCATAAGTAAAAATATATTCCAGATGGAATTAGACTTAAGTATTAAAAAAAACCTTTAAAACAAAAAAAAAGAAGAATATTTTTATGATCTTATAACTGGAAATGTTTTTCATTATACTACATAGCAGAGAAAACCAATGAAATAAATTAGTATGTAGCAATATATATATAGATCTTAACATGTTGAGTAAAAAAAGCAATTTTCAGCATACTAGTGTTATCACTCTATAATTTTATATAATTTTCAATAATGTAATTTATGTAAATGTTTAAAGCATAAAAAATAGTACAATAGATAGTTTATAGATTTTCATGGCTGTAGAAAAAGATAAAAATAAATAAAGACTGGAAGTATACAATCTAAAGTCATGTAAGTGGTTATTCCTAGGAAGTAATGGGACAAGGTAGAGGAACAGGTTGATTTCAATTTTATATCAATGATATTTTGTTTTATATAAAACATCGTAAGCAAAACTTAATTAATGCTCATTAATTATCAGTTGAATACACAAATGTTTTTATATAATTCTTATTCCATTTCTAATTTAGGAAAACAAGACAATAGGAGGGTCCTATGGACAGTTCTTTTGAAATCACCCTCTTACCTCAGGAAAAGTCAGTAAAGAGTTTCCTTTGAACAAATTTACATGCCAAAAAATTCAAATATGAAACAAACAAAACCCATGCCAAAGTAAAACTGAAATTTTAAAGGGAAATGGGTCCATTTCTAGAGGTGAAAAGGAGAGCTGACAATAAATGCCAAGAGTGTTAGCATTTTTCTCCCTGGGAGCTAGGTAGGTGTGGCCAACTTCACTGAGTACTTGTGAGGAATGGGCTAACAATGGGAAAGTTATGAGTCCTTGTTCAATTAAAATTTGGTTGCATCCTCACGAAAACTAAGCTGTTCCACCTGCTACTAATTTCATCCTTGGCTACTAGACTGGTTATTTATTTGTTTGAATGAAGAGCGGAAGTGCTGATGGTGGGGCAGATCAAACTGAAGTACACATGAGGGGAAAAGAACAGTCATGTGTTAATGAACAAGAAAGAGCTGATTCTGGAGTGGTTCACATGGCAAATTTATTGTCTAAATTTGATGGCAGTTTGAATGCACAAATGCCTGGGATTTCTGTTTTCCTTTTTTCTTGGGTAGTTTTCTTGCTTTAGAATGGGCAGGAGCTACATGGTCCTGAGGACCCTCTCATTTACCGACTTGGAAACTGAGACCCAGAGAGGTGAAATCATTGATCCAAAGTCATGCAACTTGTTACTGTGCCTCCTTCCAATGCCTCTGAAAATAATTATGTGTTCTACTTCTAAAATTACTCCACCCCAAATTAAAAAGGCAGCTTTTAAAAGGCACCCTTGACGCACGACAGCCTTTCTTTGCCACAGAAGAGACCTTGGTAAAGGGCTGGCAAGTGTGCCCATTTGAACAGGGGAGGTAATTAATTCCTGGCTGTCTCAGGACTTCAGCTTCCTCATAATGTCTTTTATACACTCACAGTGAGGTTCCACAGCTTGAAGATCTGGACACTTGCTGCTTCCTTTATGAAGAATGGTGATATAGCTATCAGGAACAATGCTGCTTTACTGTCACATTAGTGAATGCATCTGGAGCAATTTACTCTCCAACAGCAAAACCCAGTAAAAAGAATATAACAATACCAAACTTTCATAGTTGTAAGGATTAAATGAGGTGGTGCATATAAATTACAAGGCACATACAGGGTCCTGCACAAATAACACCCCTTTTTTATGAGCTGGTAATCTGTACCAAATATTTTATTACAAAATCATAAGCATGTATGGTTATGATTTTGTAATAAAATCATAACTCAAGTTCGGGCGTTACTTCTGCCGGACCCTGATTAAGTATGTGACACATAGCTATTAATTCCTCAGGGAGAAGGCAAAGGGCTAATTCTGTAGTAAGAAGGACTTGGGAAAGGTTAACCTGAGGTTAGACAGGGGAAGAAGAGTAGAATCACACTGAATTAGGCTATTCATGTCTTATTCCCTCGTGCCCCTTTACTGCACCGGATTAGATAGGTATTTGATGATCTTCCCAACAAAGCCAAGCATTTTCATGAAAATTTAAAACTGAAGAAAAATCTAAAAAGGCCGATAAAGAATCAGAACTGTCTATGTAATTTGTGGGATCCAGTACAAAATGAAATGTAAAATCATTAAGAATTTCAAAACAGTGACAGCAGAGCATTAAAGCAAGTACAAGGCCCTTCTGAGCAGGGAGTCCTGTGTAACTACACAAATCACACAGCCCTGAAGCCAGCTCTGTAAGGAATAAACCATACTGGCATTAAGGTGGTCAAGTTCATGTCTTAAGGCTCTAAAAGTATAAGCATAGGGACCTTGACAATGAGTATTCTATGAATATGTCAATTATCAGGGAAGGGGCTGGGGTCTTGAAATACATAATACAGAGGAGCTAGTCACAGGGCCAGCTGGCCCTGAAATGCTAGTTGATGGCCAACTGACATTAGAAGGTTGGTATTAACTGCTTCTGAGACCTACA
Organism: Lyroderma lyra; assembly: GCA_004026885.1. Classification (NCBI taxonomy): domain Eukaryota; kingdom Metazoa; phylum Chordata; class Mammalia; order Chiroptera; family Megadermatidae; genus Lyroderma; species Lyroderma lyra. Next base: position 2,709 of record PVJL010018322.1, read on the forward strand.
TGAAATGTAATCATTTCCTGCTTCCTTGATTTTTCACATTTTAGTTGATTAAATTACCACTTGACAGAAAGTAACCCACTGATGTAATTTTTTAAAAACTTTTTTAGGACATGTAAAACTTTTTATTTTGGACCACCTGAGGTGGGTGCATTTCCAACTAACTTGATGGAGATGGCAACTGCTCCCCAAATCCAACATCTCCTAATTAGTGCATACTAAAGGTAGGCTCACCCTGGAGAATAACGGTCACATTTTAAGACATAAGTTGCTGTTTAACCCTTCCAGTTTTGTTCTCCCTTTAACTGACCTCCTGTGAATGTTAAAAAAAAAAAAATAGAAAAACCCTTTTAGAAAAAGCATCATAAATGGTCATATTAACTAAATATATTTATTAACTATATTATAATAAAGGCAAGTTATTTAAATTATTTAAACTTCCTAAATCTCTTTTTCATCACCTACGAAAGAGAATAGACAGTGTTTTAATGAAAATTAGTTACAAGGACCATACTCATAATACATGTACTATATCATAATTTTTATTAATTAAATACCAATATAACTTTAGCAAGACTATTAGAAAGTTAATAGGTATTGTATTTAAGATTATTATTTTCCAGAGGGCCTGAAAAACCATCTTGTTATCTGACACTGTTCTCTTGAAACTTTTGTACTTTATATTCAGGGGAAAGTTGTATATAGAATAGACCTGAATTGTCTCCCCATAGTAGTGGGAAGGATGTTCTTCAGGAGGCATTTTTTTTACTACGCGATCAGGAAAGGTATCTGAAAAGCAATTTTGTAATTATCATTGCTTTACTTTTTCCCAAATTAAAACAAATTCCTATGTAATATTTACTGTCTCCCATTTACAATAATCTGCTGTATTTGATATTAGGTTGAACCACATGAAATTGCTTTTCTTGTGCGTCAAAAATAGTTAACTAATACTGGCAATTTCATATGGTTCAACCTAATACTTTAATATATGTAATGACCCTTTTCTCTTACAATTATTCTATGAGGTAGACGATATTACCAATGAAGAAATAAAGGCTCAGAAAAATTAAAGTGATTTGCCTAAGGCCCTACAACTTGTCAAGAGCAGATTATAGATTAGAAACCTGAGATTCTGAATTCCAAGTAGAATGGTTATTTCTTCCATACTACAAAATAATGCATAAATTAAAAAGACAGCAATTAAGCAAAATAATAAAAGTGGGCAGGCATGCGGAAAAGTGGGTAGGTTGAGAAGTCCTAAGAGACTACAAAGATGTTGAGAAATAGAGGAAAGAAATAAAATGACAATTACCTACAAAAATACAAGGGCTGTCCAGCCATATAATATGAAAAATAGAGGCATTTATGGCTGGAGTTTATCCAAACAGCCTTGGGACATCAGTTCCCTTCCTCCTAGAAACACTGGAATTGTAGCTTCAATAACATGTGGTGGCTTGGGCAGAGAGAAATGGAGGCAAGCAACAGCTACCATGTGACTGCGCATTCCCAGCAGGCAGCAAGTGACTATAGTCTGAGTAAATGGAGGTAGAGAGGGAGGGGATGAGACTGGGGAAAAGTCACGGGGATTTTCCTGTCCATCTGCTAAACTTCACCTATCTTGGATCCTGGATAGGTAAAGTTGAACACAGAAGCAAGTGAGCAGAAAGTCATTGGTAATTGAATAGAACCCAGAAAAGGATGTTGTGCTAGAATAATTAGCAGCTTTTGGCAATCTGTCCACTAAATATCTGATATATCAGTTACACATTATCTTCTGTTAATTAAAATTCTTAGTGCAATTGTAGTAAAAATGCTTGTTCTTACAGATGTTGCCAGAAGTGCTGGAAAGGAGAATATGCCAGCCAGCAATATTCCATGAATCTATGAGGGAGGAATTCATAAAAACTACGGATCATGGTATTATCAAACATTTCAGTGCCTTTATTTTTCTCTGTCACCAAAGCTCTGGCAAATATCAGTCCAGGTAAAATAAAATAAAATGTCCTCAAACAATCATATGTGTCTTTTCTGTGTATCATTTCCATTTCTCTCCACAGTGATTTAATGAGCACTAATATAATATATACAAAACATCAAGGGCAGTAATGGAGGGGAGACTAAGACTTCTTTCTTCTATTATCCATAAACTCTGTCTCTTGCTACATAAGAATAAGTTAATTTACATAAAGATTGTTGAGTCTTTATATATTCCTCAAAGGCATTTAAAAAGAGGACTTGGGGCCATGGGAATTAATAGTGTGATATGAGGGCAGGAGGAAGCAATGCCCAAACCTAGTTCTTAACAAAGGGCCTTCAGGTTCCTTATGAGGTCTTTGCACTGGCTATATGAGATCAATAAAAACCTTAAACTGTTACATAAAATTGTGTGTGTGTGTGTGTGTGTGTGTGTATTTCTGCATATAAACGTGCATTTTTCTAAGAAAATCATTTCCATCAGAATTTTATAAGAGATGATTACCTTAAAAAGTGCCTTCAACCCAAAGAAACAACAACCAAGATTGGGTCCTGTGGTAAGTGGACAAGAATCTGGGAAATCTCTTCAGACTCCCTGGGATTTTGAGTCCCACCAGTCTAGCATCTGCCCAACAGTAGGTTGGTTTACTCAAGCATTGAAAGATTGCTACTACTGACAATGCTACCAATTTTTCCTTGTCTGAGACAGAGGTTTTCTGCTCTGCTTATGGCAAAACTCGGCTCCTCCCGAAGTAAAAACGTCCCCCATGCCACAGGGAAGGCACCTTCCATTCACTCAGGGCGTGCCAAACGTCCATAAGGGAAGGGCATGTTCCAACTCCTTTGCCCTCCTAGCCTGTTAGGCTAACCCCAAATTTCCAAATTTACCCACACAGAACTAGAAATGCAAATGTTAAAGTGCTCATTGTTTTCAATCACATTTTTCATGTGATTCACATTAAAGCATCTTATGCAAAAGTTGAAAAAGCTTTGAAGAAACTATACTAACTACACACAACGTAAATGAAATTTTAAAAATTATAGAAAATTCGAATTCCTTGATTTCTATAGCAAAGTTAGAACTTTAACAGAAGTGTTTGTTGGTGGTGGTCTTTTGTTATCCTTAACTTTGTTTCCTTTTATTTATACGAAATAAATGGGAAGAAAGAAGAAAACGATGCAGGGAAAATAACAGGAAACAGCGACCCACCTCCGCACCAAGTACCAGCAGGAAACCGCAGTTACACTGCCTTCTAACAACAATGTATTCTGTTTGGGAAATGTCCTGAGCCCAGAAACAGCCGTGTAACTCTAGACAATAACGAAATCACAGCCTGCACATGCTCAGAACCATCCTCCATAGCTTCTAACGACACAATTGTTGGCTCTTTGCTTTCCTAAACTCTCCAAGGTTTTATTCCTTAGAAAGGGGCAGAACTACGATTTTCAGAGAACACGATGGTGGTGGGCTCAGAAGCGCTAATATAAGTTTATCAGGACCTCCAGGTTCAGCTGCCATAAATTTGAGAACTGGGATAAGAGTGCTTGACCATTTCTTTCAAAGAGAGGAAAGCAACCGCTTTTCTTAAGGAGAACAAATGTCTGTCAGGGTAAATGACTCACACAGAGAACTCAGCCCTTTCTCCTGTAACAGTAGCTGGGCAGACTCTCAGTCATCCAGACCAGTCATTTCTAAACATAAGAGGAAAGATTTAAGCTGCTTCTGAAATCACACAAGTGTATTCAATTTTACTTTGCAAACCTTCAAATGGTCTCTTGTTTAATTTTTCCAAGAAAAAGGTAAATCCTAAATAATGAAAATAATAACTTTTATACTGAGATCAAGTTTGAAAAGTGTTGTTCACAAGGGTCACCTGAGATGAGAATGTGGAATATATTACCAGAAATTGAAAACTGGAGATGACTTTGAATACTTGTATAATTTTCCTACATGCTACAGGTATGATTTATCCCTGAAATCAGAGTTCTGATGATGGTAAATATAATGACGGTTCTATGAGATTCTGGGATCCAGTCACCTGTGAGTTCCCATGTTCTGTAATACTAGAATCCAAACTCCCAAATGAATATAATCAACACTCCATGTAATCTGAGGAACACAAACAGACAGGCTCGCTGCACAAAGTAAGCCTGAAAGTCAAACATCTACGTTGAGATAATACAGCTCTCCAACGGATCAAATGACACCAAAGACAAATGTATAAAGTTGTTGTGGCAACTGATCCAAAGTGTGGTCCAGCTGTTTCCAGTCTGTTTTCCCAACATCAGAGGCTATTCACTCAAAGCAAACCATAAAAATACCTCCTTGCTCATAAAAATAGGCAATCCCGTCTGAAAGTCAGAAATGAATATAGAACTTTTGTGAAGATCTATGAATGCTAAAGATAGGGTGTAATTATCAATGACCTTCAAATAATCCACAGAAATCAAACAGGTAAAGATGCTGTCAGTGCTTGAAAGGGCAACTGATTTTCTCTTGCCCAGCTTTTAAACAAGCATGGCATTGAATTTACTGAATAGTAATAAAACTCAATAATGGGCAAGCCACGTTATTTTGTTCCAACTATTCTACATACATCTTTGTGTATGGGAGTTTGTTTTTGTACCAAATGCACAGTGGAAAGTCTTTACTTTTTGACTTTCTGCCTAAAGCACCTCCAAGAGCAACAAATATCCAAGAAAATAGTCTGTTTTGAAGTCGATGGAACCCTGGACTTCAAAAGAGCCCAGCTGCTGCTCTCAGAGTAAGAACCTTGCTGAATCGGTTAGAACTAAGAATTCTGACCTCATAATGATACACAAATAAACAATAAGTTTTATTTGTCCTATCAAAATTATATGAGAAAAATAAAATAGATTGATTATAAAAAGAAAAAAAAATAGATAATCCCTGACTTGTACTCCAGACTGTTCATCTCCTCAGGCCATGGTCTGCTGCTGTTACCCATTCACTCTTGTCTTTTGCACATCACAGTAGGATTTGGGGAGAATCTTGCAAACAATTACACTAGGATTCCCTAATTCAACAGAAAGGTAGGCTACCTCAGAAGAGTAGGGGAGCATGTGACTCAATGTACCCATGACCACACAAATTCAGTTGTCATCTTCTAGACCTGCTTCTTTGGACCAGGTGTTCACACTCAGCCTGCCTGGGCAAATGCTTTCAAAGTACATTCAAATGGAAGCTGAGCTTTTTCTTTCCTTTTTTTTTTTTTCTCTATAAAATAGATTTTTGAATACGCCTATTAAAAAGAACTGTGAGGGAAGCAGTGTAGTGGAAAGAGTATGGGCTCTGTGAGGAGTCCTCAAGTAAATCCTGGATTGTCATTTACCGCTTTTGAGTACTGAGAAAAGTTACCTCTCTCTCTCTGAAGCTTACTTCCTTCATCTGAGGAAGTTGGAGTTAATGACACTTGTCAGGGCAGTACTTCTCAGACTTTAATATGCATATGAGACACCTGGGAATCTTATTAGAATGCAAATTCTGACATAGTAATTTATCTGGGGTGAGGCCCAGAGTCTGCATTTCTAACAACTCCCAGGCAATGCCACAGGTCTGGACCACATTTTGAATAGCAAGGTAGTCAGGTCTCTCAAGGATTTAATTTTATATAAAGTAGCTGCAACAGTATTAGATAGATGTAAATTCTTCACACAACATATTACATGAAAGACAATGTATACTCGTACAAAGCTTTAATTGCTCCAAGGATTTGAAGTTTGAGATAGCCAAAATAGAATCTGAATAACAAATGGGAGCATTCTCTTCTTCAAAACTGAAAAGAGGGAAAGGAAAATGGTTAGGCTATCTGGGAATACTGGATAGTCTTCCCTGGACGTGGCTGTGCTTTTGACTGTAGCAGCCTTTAAAGTAATAACCACTGAAAGATTGATAAAGCAACTGAAGACCGACCAGTGTTCACATCTAACCATGTAGCTTCAAAAAATTTTTTCATATAACATAGTTTACACTCTTTCCATGACCCTTGCAAAGGAAGGAAATTATTCAGAGACAATAAAAACTAGGGCTGTCTGGAAAGTACCAAGCCATATAAACCATTCTTGTTATATTGACAATGGCTGGGTTTTTTCGTATATATTTGTTTCATCTCAAAATAGTATGTATAAAAGTCAAGAATATGTATGAAGGATAACAGCAGTTTCAAAAAGGCACCATTTCATTCACGTACTCCGTGGGTCATTTTAAAAGATTCTACAACATATTGAACATTTGTTCAACATTCTACCACAAAATTGAACAAAATGTGACTTTCATAAAAATGATAATAACCATAACCAAAACTTACTAAACACTCATAAGTGTTAAGTACTATGCTCAGTGCTTTATATGTATCATCTCATTTATCCTCACAACAATCCTGTGCAGTGGGAACTAACATGACACCTAAGATACACGTCCATCTTGCAGCCTCTAATCTAGTTGCTTCCTCTGCCTCGAACATATTTCCTCAGTGTATCTACTTCACTAACTCCTTTACCTCTTTTACACCTTTGCCAAATCTCACCTTCTCAAAGATCATTCTACTTAATACTGCAGTCTGCCCGCCTCCACCCAACACTTCCTTTATTCCAACTTCTGACCTTCTAATATAACATATAATTTTCTTATTATATTTATTGTTTATTGTTTTCACCTTTCAGGTTCCCACCAAACCCCACCCCACCCTCCCAGAATGTAAGGCCCACAGGGGCAGGGAATTCTGTCTGTTTTGTTCACTAATCTATTCCAAGCACCTGGATCAGTGCTTGTCACAGAGTAGACACTCCATAAATATTTCTTTTAATGAATACCTTTTTTGCAGATGCAAAAACTGAGACTCAGTGCAGTTAAATGACTTGTACAAGACAATAAGCATTAAAGCCAGAATTCAAAACAAGATAGTCTGATTTCAAACTAGTGTAATCCTTGTTTAACAGATGAATAATAAAAGTGAGGATCAGGAATTTCTAAGTCTAGGAATTTCTAATTCTGGCACCCAGACCCTTTGATTACCCATGAAGATATGGAGAGACATAACCAATAGCATCTCTCCAGGGTAGGCTGCAGGGTGACTGAAACTAAGACAATTGGGACCTGATACAAAGATACAAGGCATGATCTTGGAATTTCAAGCCTAAAGCTGCCCCTTTAATATCCATACATTTAGCAGATGCCTTGATATGCATACAAATTATACAGCATAATGCATATAAAGTGCTTGGACAGTTTTAATTAATGGCAGATGTTATTAGCTATGTGCAAGGCCCTGGACCAGGGTTTCTCAAACTTTCCCTCCTTAGGCAGAGGAGACACCTGTGGGAGCCTGGAGATAATACTAGACTAAGTCTTCCTTGGGGTTTGTGTGTGTGTGTGTGTGTGTGTGTGTGTGCATTGTGTATACACTTTGAAATGGGAAGGGAGTTGGTTATTCTCTTGCACCCACATCAACAGCAGACATTGAGACAGCTTCCAGGGAAGTGACGGAGGTAAAGGCGGTCACTAATGGAGACTCTGCAGCCTTCTAGAAGCAGTCTGAGAGGAAAGCTACCAGCACCTCTTAGGTCAATGGTATGGAGCTTACCACTTGTGTCATAAAAGAAGGCACTGAGGCTCAGTGAGGCACTGAGCAACTTGCCTAAGGTCACTAGACAGTAGGTGCTAAAGAACTGAAATCAGTCTGTTAGCAAAACCAAAGCTCTGGATCGCTTCTGTAAAGAACTTAGCACAGAGCTTGACCTCATAAAATGCTCATTCAAATATAATACATATATACACATACAAGTGTGTGTGACTAGTTTTTCTTAAAACAGAACTCTTTGATTCTTGTACTCGATTTTAAAAAGCTTTCTTTCTTTCTTCCTTCCTTTTACCCTAAATTTTTTGCAGCCAAACTCTGTATGTCATTTATGGCTCCCCTCTCTTCTTATCCTTCCCTTTTTAAATCCTCTGCAGCAGATATTTGTCTAGGCACAGCTCTTTCTGGGGCCCTCAGGGATTTTCTTCTTAATGTGATACCTACTTCCTTCACCAGAAGCATCTCTCCGTTTCTACCTTCTCTTCCCAAAGAAGGAGCATAAGGAGAATTAGCACGGCTTGTGTGAGTGCTAGAGGGATAATATTTGCTAACCACAAGTCCAGTAAGCTCCCCAGGGGGAAGGATCTTGTCCCTTTTTTTTCCCTAGTCTATCTTTTACATCTACTACAGTGCCTGAACATAGTTGGTGCTCAATAAATGTCTTTTGAATGGATTAATAAATAAAACATAACAGGGTTACCCCAAAGAAACACACAGATTCCATTGGCTGAAAAACCATAAGCAAAAGCCTTGAAGCATCTGCAGAGTGCTGTAAAATGCTCATAATGGAATATGCATTAAACATCTGTATATTCTATTGTGAGACACTTTCATAAATACAGAGAGATTAGGAAGGACCACAGAAAGACAGAAGGAGGAAAGAAACACATTTTGTGAGGGCTCAATACATTGTATGTATGTATGTATCATGCAAAGTGCCTTTCGCACATTACCTCCTTTAGTCTTCACAACAGTTTTGAGAAGTAGGCATTTAGCCCATTTTATAGATGGGAAAACTGAGCTCTGAAAGACTTCTCACCTCCCCCCCCAAATCTACTAAGGATCAGAGTTTGACTTCAATGCCCTTGATCTTCCTACCAAATTATAATGCACCACTCGATAGGTTCTTTGCTTCCAAAATTCTGTTTTAAATATGTTTTAGCACTCTTATGAATCACTTACATTGTTAAATTGTTTTTCCAATTCTTTTAATAAATAAGGTCCACATTTCGCTTGTACTCTTTTCTCTAAAATTGAATATCTATGTGATGAATTCCTTCAGCTTTTCTTTTTAAGCAGAATCTTTGCTTAACAAGTCATTCGAACGTCCCATTACCTCTGGCAATGTTCATGAATTTCCAATAGATGCTGTTCTCAGAGTTATTTGCTCACATTTACTTATATTGCGGGCAAATCCATCGTTGCTCTTGCAATGACTTTCTTTAAATGTTCATTTTAATGCTTTTAAATGTAGCTAAAAAATCTAAATTATAAAATTGATCTCAAAGCCTATAGCTGTAGTATATTGCCACATTTTGTTTATTCTGCAACAAGAGAGGTGAGGAATGATGTATATAAGTGCAGACTAAGACCAAAGAGAGAAAAGTGCTGACTTTCACATGAGAAGACTTACTGAAAATTAGAAGACTTGAAGCTCTGACTCTGATTACAAAGAGGCAGGAATTTTCCTAAAGGCCTATTTCCAGGATAATTTTTCTTACATTTTTCCTCCTATCTATGTCAGAAAAGACGCGACAGAAGAAAGTTTTACACCAAAAAACACAGTGATGAATGTATTCTAAGAAATCAGATACAGGCAGTCATCTATGGCTGTAGTTCTCAAGCTTTAGAGTGTATAAGAACTGCCTGGAGGGCGTGTTAAACACAGATTGTCGGTCCTGATTTAGTGAGTCTGGGATGGGGCTTGAGAATATGCTGCTGTAGAAGCCACAGGTTGAGTGTGCTCTCTGGAGTTTAAGCACCCAAGGGCTACTGATGCTCAGTCAGAAGGTTTTAGGACAGTAGTTTTCTGTCCTCACTAAATATCAGAATCATTTTATGAACTTCTTAAAAATACTACTATCTAGTACTTGTTTCAGAAGCACAGATAAAGAGAAGATTAGCATGACCTCTGTGCAAGGATGACACACAAAAATACTAATGTCTGGGCCACACAGCCATAGAAGTTTTTTTCCTGATGGTCTTTGATGGGGCTCAGACATTTGGATTACCTGGGATTGCTTAACTTGATAAATATTTTAAAGAGATTTTATTTTATTTTGGATATTAAATTTTACATTGTATTACTCAAAATAATCCTAGAGGAACAAAAAAAGCAGATAGCAGGATTTCAGGTTAAATATTGTGCTTTAAAAAAAATAGGCATTTTACTAAGCTCCCTTCAAAAATCCAATTGAAACAATGGTAATGAACAACAACAACAACAACAACAACAACAAAAGCATCATTAACCTACAAGTTCTAAGAGAACAAGAAAATACCACAATAATAATGTTGACATTAGAAAACAGAAGAAAGAGTGGTAACTGACTTGGATGACCAGAGGAGGCTGAATACTACACTTGTGAATTCTGTAGGGGAGACTAAAAGCAGGTTGCTTCTTGCTGTGGAATCCCAAAAAGTCTCAGGAGCTGGAAGGACCAGGTGCCCTTGAGAATGGAGGGAGGACAGGTGGACTGAAACAGGAGAACTGAGAAGCAATTAGACCCTCATACTACAACAGTAGATACTAGAGTGTGGTCCCCAACACCCTTTCAGGAGTCCATAAGATCAAAACTACTTTTGTTATAACACTAACACAATTATTTACCATTTTTACTCATTCTCTCACAAGTGTACAGTGAGGTTTTCCAGAGTCTATATGACTTGTGGCAATGTCATTGCTTAGACAGTTAATGAAATATATGCTTGTATATTCTTGTTTTTTAGACTTTTCTAAGGTATGGTTTAGGAAATAAATATGTACGGTTTCAAAGGTTAACTTAGTTCGTTCTCAATACTTCTACTGTGTTCTTACAAGCCTTTTTCTATTATACCTGCTATAATCTGTGTAACTCCATAATCATACAAAAATTTTAAAATTCTAATCTTTTTTGTGCCTACATGAAAATAAGAACATTTTGTTGTCTTGTTTTGCAACAACATTTTTAAATTATTTTGAAAAATCTTGTAAATTTTAAATTTATAAAAGCATCTTAAAGAGTAGGGTATTGCACTGCATTGGCTAGAAAGGTGCACAGCATAACTGAGAGACTGACAGAACTGACATTGCTGAATGAAAAATCAGTAAAGTTAGTTAAAGAAATCTCCCCACTGCCACTTCCCAACAACACAGTAACTTGTTAAGTTAAAGATTTAGCTGCGAACATTAAGACAAAGTTAATATCTCAGGATATTAATATCTGAATAAATCTACAGACATAGCTTTTTTTTGGTCCCTCCAACATCAACACCAACTTAGCACTGATAAAGATCTTTTACGTGAATGGCACTAAAATACACTTGGTATGTTGGCAGCAAATACAAATGCTTGACACTAAATACAAATGGTGATGCAAATTTTCTTCATATTCTTAAACTAAAACAATAAATATATTGCCACAGAAAACACAGAAGAAAATACGGGAATCCATGTATCTTCATTTGAGTAATAGATATGGAAAGTTAGGAATCTGTAATGTAACTACCCATCCAGATCACCCTATACAGACCCCCACTAGTTGAGAATAAATGTCCAATCAGATTTTCATGCCTCTTAAATAGGAGTAGAGATCCAAGGATCATTTGACAATTAGAAAAATCTTTAATGTGAAAGACAGAAACTAAAATAAAGAAATGGGGGTAGGATGGAAGGACATAGAAGAAAAACACTAAAGGCAGAAATCATAAGAAAACTATAGAAGGAAGGAAGGGAGGGAGGGCAGGAAGGAGAGAGGGAGGGAAGAAGAAAAGAAGAAAAGAGGGGCAGGGAAGAAAAGAAGAAAACAAACAAAATAAGCAAACAACTAAAATTGATATCCTCAGAGAGAAACAAGGAAAGAAGCTTTAAGAAGGCACCAAAAAGGAAATTTTGAGGACTAAAAAGAGCTTTTGGAAATTAGAAATATGGTCATATAATTGAAAATTTCAACAGAAAATTTAGATGATTAAGCAGATTTATCAGAAAACAAGCAAAAACAAGGAAGAGAAAATTTTTAAAAATTAGAGTACTGTTTGTGAAATTCTGATATCTGACTCATAGAAGCTCCCAAAAGAGAGAACAAAAAAAAAAAAAATAAAAGGAAGGAAATTATCCAAGAAAAATGTTAAGGAAAATTTTCCTGAACTGAAGGGCATGAATTTCAGGTTGACAGGGTCTACTGTAATCCTACTGAATAGAATAAATCGAGCCATGTGAAGGATCACTTGGGAAAAGATCTTTAAAAGTACCTAGATAGAGTAAACAGGACCAAAAAAAAAAAAAAAAAAAAAAAAAAAAAAAAAAAAAAAAAAAAAAAAAAAAAAAAAAAAAAAAAAAAAAAAAAAAAAAAAAAAAAAAAAAAAAAAAGGATTGTAAATGTAAAAGGCATTGGATTTCTTGATAGTTACAAGGAAAGCTAGAATCAAGTGCAGCTAAAGCATCAAAATCCGAGGGAAATCTATACGTATCCAAAATATAAATCAAACTCTAACACAAGGTCTTAGCATGTTTACCTCTCATTTGTCTTTTCTCAAGAACTTCTGAGGGGGAAGGTTCCATCAAAATGAGGGAATAAACCTCAAAAAAACGAATGGGTCCAACAAATAAAAGAGTCAAAAGGAGTCCCCAGGATGACGGTGAAGGGAGATCCCAAGACAATAGCTGTGCAGGAAGCACAGAGATCAACCAGTCCAGACGGGACCCTATGAGGGACTGCTCCAAGAGAGCATCTCCGAGGACAAGGTGGAACTGATGGCTACCTGAGGCGTTTGCACAAAGAGAGGTAGTTACTGCTCCGGCAAAGTTTAGGGATGAATTAGGGATAGATTAATAGGAAACTAGGCAAATGAAAAAGAGGCAGTTATTAATTCCAGGGAAAGCAAAAAGTTGTGAAGGAAAGAAAATGTACCCATAGCACACCACATTCTCTGCTGTGAAGCATTTACAGTAATAAAAATGTGAGCCTCGAATTCGGATCTAACCAATACTTAGGATATAAAATATTGGAAGATGGGCAAGGTAAGTACATTTCAGTATATGAGGAGTCAGGGATGTATGAGAGCTAAATTCTCAGCTAGAAGCTTACTACCCTCACCTCATTGTAGAGCTCCCTGTCGATGATGCCCGCTGCCCCGTGAGTCCCACCTCGAGGTGCCGCGGCTGGATGTCCAACACCGCGTCCTTCCCCTTCAGCCACAAGTTCACATGGAAAGGAACTGCCAGGTCCAGCTACGATGTGGTCAGGGCCCCGGGACAACCGGACAGGCCTGCCCCACCGCCAAGGCTAGGCTTCAGTTTCCCTTTGTCCTTCCCAGCGAGCCCAGCCTGCCATTTCTGAGCTGGGCCTCGTGATTCTCCGCATCTTTTCTCAGGTCTGTCTTAGGCTGCAACCCCGCTGCCTCCTCCTCAGTCAGCAGCTTGATCTGGGGCCCAGAGCTCTCAGACTTAGCTTCTACATAGTTATATGCAAATTTGCCAGATTTTCAAAAATGAGCCAGGTATATAAGGACATTAAGAATTTTAATCTGTGCATGATTTCACTCATATGCGGAATATAAAACTGAAAGCAAAGAAAAAAAGAACTGAACAAACAAATAACCCATGGACACAATCGATAGTTTAATGTTTATTTGGGGACGAGTGGGTTAGGGAGGGGAGAAAGGGGAGGGGGTGGGAGAGGAGGGG
>PVJL010018323.1:0-16247 GCA_004026885.1 Lyroderma lyra
GTACCTTTCCGGTGGTGTCCTCTGCAGCCTGTGGTCGCTGGGTGATCCCGCCCTGACGGAGTGTTGGGAGGTGCTCGTTTCTCCTGTTTCCTAAGTAAAACCCGGCCTGTTGGCCATTTATTCCTACGATTCCAAAACACGAATCGACCAGTGACGCCCCTGGAATCGGGCTTCCTTTTCTCATCTGCTCAGAATCTGCTTTTGCGACAGTGTCCTCTCGTCACGACGCCCAGGTTTCGTTCAGGTCGTCACCCCAATGTCAGCAGCGAGCCTGTGCGGGTGGAAGGCACTCTGTCCCCTTCGGAACTGAACGGCCTGGGAGACGACCTGCGGCCGACGGGACGAGAAGGCGTCCTGCGGAGGCAGCGGGAGGGCACGTCGTCGCTCGCTCGGACGACAGGGACCCGGTCTCTGCGGTTGCTCGGACGCCGTTTGGGGTAGCAGCGCGTCCCGGAAATGCCGCCGACTTCTCTCCGCCGGCTGTGGAGTGAAGCTGAGAGTGACAGCGACACCTTGAGGGGAGCGGGACCAGCGTCGAATAACTCGACCCAACCTGAGGTTTCTGTCCCCTCCGGAAGTCCGGTCTCCGCGGGCCCGACGCCGTTTCGAAGGCGCCTGGGAGTTCTGTTGCAGACGGAGGACGTTGTGGTCGTATTACAGGAGATCAAAGTAATGATCTCAGGGCTCGTCGTACGCGGAGAACGAGCGCTTCTGAGACAAAAATGTCCAAACGAAATCAAGGACCGACGATTCCGACACAGAAATTAGGAGGCAGAGTGATTAGGTTTGTAATTCTGATTACAAGTCCGAGCGTGCTCGTGGGGCGAAGGTTTTAAACTCGGGGGCAAAGGCTCCGGTGCCCTCCGTCCCCCGGTCCCGTAAGTCACGCCCGCGTCTCCAAGTCAGGCTGCAGACCGCGGGAAAGTCGGAGCTCCTGACCGAGCCGTGGGGTCCCCGGGTCCCCAGAAAGGGGCCGTTTGTCTGCAGAGGCCACCTGGAGCTGCTGCCAAGGCGGCCATCCGATGGCCACCAGCGCGGCCGGGACCCGTCCCCACGTCCACGGTCCTGGACCGCAGCAGGATTCTGATGGCGGTCCCTCCCGTGGGCCACACGCGCGGACCATGTAAACGTGGGCTGGTGGGCCTTGCAGCAGGGCCGCCGCACTGTCCCCCGGGCGGTGGCCTGGCCCGAGCAGCGCCGACTGAGAATGTCACTGCCCCCGCGGGACCTGCGGAGGGGGCGGGCGGGGGGCGCTGCACCTACAGGAGTGCCCGGAGACAGGCCCACGCAGGGGCACGCCGTGCTGGGGCCGCGCCCCGGAACCGCTCCCAACGCCCTGCACGCAGCGGACGGCTGGGCGAGCCCCCCCAGACCCCTCCGGGCACGATCCGAGCTCGTCCCGCTGAGCTCGTCAGCGACGCTGCTGGTGACGACATGGGGTCCAGCTGCCCCGTCTGCAGGCGCCCCGAGCGGGCCCTCGGTCATGCTGTGGGCCGACGGCTGCCCCCGGCCTGCGGCACGGGCACGTGGGACAGGCCGCCGGCCGGCCCCCAGCTGCTCCCTCCCGAAACAAGAGCTCACCCCAGTTCTTAGAAGCGAACGGTGAACCCCAAGACCGGCCCTCGGGCCCCGAGACGGCAGTGAGTGCCCTGTGCAGCCCCTGTCCCCCCAGAGCACTGCAGACAGCCCGTGCCCGTGCGTCAGAGCCAGCCGCTCGGGGGCTCCCTTCTGCCAGCACAGCGACGCGCACCCTCGGGTGGTCCTCAGGGAAATGCCACCAGAGGTCACACAGCCCTCAGGGAACGAGAGCGACCTCTCCCGAGTGAGGTTCCAGAAGGAAAGCTGCCCGGTGATGGACGTCCACCCTGTGGGCAGTTTTCCCAGCAATGAGAGTCACACAGTCACTTTGGCTGCAGTGATTAATGGCACTCCAGGGTCCGCCTCGCCTCACTGGCCACGTTGCCTGTCTCAGCCCTCGGGGTCCACGGGGCCTCTGCAGTCACGGGCACATCCTTGCCCAAACCAGGGCCGAAGGGCAATGCCGACGTGCGGAAGAAAGCTCCCTGGCTCGTCGGTGTGGACCCTGAATGCTTGGGGACACAGTGACATTCATACTGTAGGGTGACCTTATCCGGATGCCTGTGTCCGGTCACAGACCCTAAACGGGACGCATTGAGCAGACCCGGTTCTTGGCTTTGTTGCCCCAGTGAATCCGCGTGTCGGAGGAGATGTCACATTCGTAGAAGAATTCACCAGACGCCCAGAGGGTGCCAAACGGGCGTCGGGAATTTTCCGGAGAGAGCTTTCCGCGGGCCTTACCTTCCCGTGGCTCTCGTGGGCCGGCCGTGACGGCCTCCGGTCTCTCGTGGTCTCGTCAGGGTGTCTTGCTCAGCGGCTGGCCTGGGGGGACAGAAAGCACCCGTCCCCCTGAGAGAAGGGGGTGTGTCCTGTGCACATGACAGAAGTCACGGCTCCTCTGGGGCCAAGTTCAGACACGTTTTCTGGGTGAAGGATCTGGGCGCCCGGGGCCCTGGGGGTGTATCGACAGCCCAGCCTTGCACCCTGAGCTGCCGACGCGCCAGCGGCTGCGCTCGGGGGCTCCTGCCGCGGCTCCTGCCACCTGTTTCTCTCAAACCACCTTTTCGTGTCAAAACTCAAGTCCCCGATTTCCCCCGCAACCTGGGGTGCCTCCCGAGGGACTCGTCCATCCACGAGGGGAACACTGGCTTCTCCACCTCTTTGTCCAGTGACTCACGGGTCTGAGGTGCCTTCCCCGTCCCTGTCCCCCACCTTGGTCACGTGTGTCCTCGTCCTCTTGGGCCCGTCTTCCTCGAGGTCACCCACTGTGGACCGCAGCGTGCGGCTGGTGGTCACCCGCGGAGCGCTCACCGTGGTTTCTGTTTGCTGTGTTTGACGATTCGCTGACGTGTCAGAAAACGTGCTGGCGAGGACGGCAGCTCCTCGGGGGGCCAGCCGGTCAGTTCTTAGCAAAGAGCTGGGGGGGCCGTGTCCGAAACATGCAAAACAGCCCCCCCGGAGTCTGCAGTCCCAAGTCCCTTCATCTAAGCCCCACACACCAGGCCAGCACTTCCCTGTCGGGAATCAGCCCAGCACCACCAGGCACCTGGTCACCGCCCGGCGGTCACAGCCCTCCGCAGCCACTCGAGGGGCCGCTCTGCCCCTCCGGACCTTCCCCGAGGACGTCCTGATAAGGGGACAGGCTCCCTCTGTCTCTGCCCCCTCAGCCCGGTGCCCCCGGGGCCCTCGTGGGCTGGGGCGTCCCTCCGAATCGATGGTGTGGAGGTTTCCTAGACGCGGCCAGCGCGACGTCACGGGTTGGAGGTGATGCCCACACCTGGCTCTGGAGTCTCAGCAGACCCGACGGAATCGAGGTGACAGCACCTCCTTCCCCAGACTTCGGCCACCGCCCGGGTTTCACGGCCCCTAGTGCCCTGCGCACCTGCTTTACCGTATTCCCGCTGCGGTATTGCCTTTTCCTCGTCAGAATCATCGAACGCAATTACCCGACCCGTTCTCGTTCCATCCAGGGCTACGCACTTTTACCGTAAAGCCAAGTTCATGGCATGAAGAGGCCATTCGGTAAACGCGGACGGGCACGGCCCGTGTTTTCTGTCGGCACTGAGACTGAGCCGTGGACACGAGCAGGACGCAGACCCTTTCTTCGAGAAGAACTAACAGGAGTTGATGGTGAAGGTCTCCCTGCGCCGGTGCACACACATAGGAGAAGGTCCAAGAAGGCCTCCTGGGGGGACAGGAGGTGGGAGACAGGCGGGGAGGTGACCAGGTGTCCGTCAGGAAGGCCCCGCGGCCGCCCCAGGAGCCCCGGGTGATGTGCGGCGTCCGACGTTAAACAACGGTCACTGAGGTCACACGGCAGCCGTCCGGAAGGTGCCCAGCCAGGAGTGTGAACCGGCCCCGGAGGCTGGGTTGTTTCCCGGCCGGCCCCACAGGACGTGCGGCTACAGGCTGCCGTCCCCCCGGGGGCCCGAGCGGTTGCTCCCTGCCCCCCACTGCCTCACGTGTGGAAGGCAGAGTCAGTGTGGAGGGGGAAGGCGGTCCGTGGACCACGACGTGTGTAGGAGGTGCTGACACCTGCAAACAGCTCCCCTTATTTCTGCGGTGCGGGCCAGGTGGGGCCAGTTTGGGGGAGACCTACCGAGACCGTTATACAACCTTGTGCTGTGGTCTCGGACCCCAGGAGAGGAGGGAGAAGCCCATCCCCGGCCCAAGTGCTCCTACTCGCGTGCCTCCGACCACCACGCGCCCTGGGCGCATCTCACACACGGACTTCGGGTGCAAAGAAACGTCACAAACGGTCAGGTCAGAAGACCTCGAGGTCTATCCCGGCTTTGTCACAGAGAGAGGGCTTGTTTCCTCATCTTTAAAGTGGGGGTGGCGGTCCCCACGCCACAGGCCGTCGTGCCCCTTGGGAGGCTCGTATTCACTTGCGAGGTGCTTGGAAATGGGCCCCGCTTTTCTTTGTCTCGCTACGTGGTCCCCGGCGCTGCGCACTGTCTGGATGAAGCCAGGGCACCGGTCGGGGGTCTGGGAACACCCGCCCCGGTTCACGCGGGACTTGTGCGCTCAGACGTTTGCTCGCGTGTTGACCGTCTGGTTCGCTGTGTAGCGAGCCCAGCGGACTGTGGTCAGGACTAGGTCTCTGTCCTCATGGAGTCGGGTGTGGGGCGGGGGGCCGCACGGGAGAATAATGACACACGATGGCTCATGTACGTGTGCGACGGGCCTCGGACATCACCGGCACCTCCCGAGCTCTCCCTGCCGTTGCCCGAGAGCAGCCTCCGGCTTCTGGGGTCCCCGTGTGGACGTGCTGCTGTGTAGACAAGCCCTCTGGGGGGCACAGGCACGTCTGCGGTCCGGCTAGCGTCCGTCAGTCCCGGCCTCGCGCCCTCCACTGCGGAGCCCGAGTCCGTGGGCCCTGCTGAACCGGACGGGGTGGCTGCACCCCCACCCCCCCCCAGGGCCCAGGTCCTCGTGCATCCCCGCGTGTGAGACCTCCGAACACAACCCCTCGAGATGCTGCCCGACACTGGGAACCCCTGCGACCACCCGCGCGTGCCATGCACTGCACGCCCGTCAGCCTGCCTGGGCCTGACTTGGAGATGAAGTCTGGGACTAAATGCTTGATTGCAAGTCGCCTTTCCTGCACAGACTTCCGCGCGAGCTCCCGACGCCCCCCGGTCCCGGCGGCTCCCGCCGCTCCTGGGGGCCTCCCGCAGGCCCGGCGGTCAGCGCTGTCGCGTCCGAGACCGCGTTGCTAACGTGACCTTCATCGCAGCCTGTAAGGTCCCCAACGAGCGACCTGATTTAGCTCATTTACAAGGGCTCGTGGGCTTCGTTTCGGCTGTGAGGGCTTTGAAAAACACTTTTAAGAAACTGTTATAGCTAATTCCATTTTAAAAAGTCTCCCCCTCAGCCTTTATTCTTCCTTGTTTTTTTAAAAAAACTTTATTGAAATTTGCTTCACGCCATTCAGTTGGCCACTCGGACTGTTTTAGTGTCTTCGCAGGTCGGTGCAGCGCACCCCAGGCAGCGTTAGAGCTCATTCTCACCACGAGAGGAAGCCCTCACCCCCTGTAAGGATCCCCCCGGCGCTCAGCAGCCACCAGGCTCCTTTCTGTCCCCGTAGCTTTGCCTGCTCTGCACGTGTCACATGCATGGAATTACATAAGACGTGGCCTTTCGTGATGGCCTGCCTTCGTTTCGCGTGACGTGGCCGAGACACGCGTGGTTCAGCAGGGATCAGCGCTTCATTCCTGGGCACGGCCGAGTAGGGTTCCCTGGTGGGGACATGTTTGCTACTTGGTGGCTTCTCCACGGGTCCCGCCCGTTGCCTAGTGTGACCGATGCCACTGTGACCCTCCGCGTACGAGTCTCTGCGGGCACGTGCTCTTTCCCCCGGGCACGCACTGGGAGCGGACGTGCTGGGTCCGACAGCCGCTCCCCGTTCAGCCGCCGGAGGAGCCGTGTTCTGGGACGCCGGCGCCCCCACCCCCGTCCTGTCATTACCCAGGGTGCCATTATGACCCTCCGGGGGTGCCACGTGACACTTCGTTAGCCAGTTCGTGAATGCTCCGTGACTCCCACCTTAATTTGGTTTTTAAGTGCGTCCTCTTGGGTGGGGATGGGAGGGTCCCGTCTCCCTTACGGAAAGCGCGGTCCCGGGAGCCCGCAGGCCACCCGGAGTCCCGTCGGCTGTTCTCGAGGAGTTTCTGCCCTGCTGGGGGCTCCGTGGCTCCCTGCCTTCCTTTATTTATTGACGAAGGAATGGAGCTTTTGATAAACATTTTGATGGATAAACACACAAACATACACTAGTGAGCTCAGCAAACCACCCTTCTCTGTGGGTGCGCATAAAAATCTAATTTAGATTCTCACAATTTATCAAGTTCATGTCTTCCTGGGAGAAAGCACAAAATACCCTTCGGGCTGAGTAAGTTCTTCGTGAGTCTCGTGGCGCGTCCGTCCCTGTCCGCAGGGCCGTGCCTCTTGTTCGGGTAGGCACAGCCCAGAGTGTCACCGACCGGCTCACAGAGCCGTGGAGAACCCCGGCTCCCACGGGGCACCCTCCTTCTGTCGCCCACGAGGCCGCTGGGGTCTGCAAGTCAGAGGGGGTCAAACCACTGGCCGGCTCCTCCCGGGGGCCCCATCTCTGCGTAGCTTCCACCAAGATGGCGTCGCCAGCGTACCCCTTTAGCAAAGGGTTGTCCGGCCACACACACCCTTGTCCCTGTTTCCAGAGCTCACTCTCTCGGCCCGCTGAGAAGCTTCTAGATCATGGAGAGCTGGTTTCTTTTTGCTTGGAAGTTGCCTCTTCGATTTATTTCTTCCTTCTTGCATTTCACCATAAACAGCAAGGAGAAACTAGGCCACACGTGGAGCACCCTTTGCTTAGACGTCTCCTCACTAAGTAGCTAAGTTTATCACGTACACGTCCTACTTCCCATGCCACGCCAGGACACGACGCAGCTAATTCCCTGCCGGGCATGCGGGGCGGGTGTGGGAGGCGGTCACAGAGACGGTGTGACTGCCGGCTGCCCTGCAGGCGGACCCCAGTGCGCTGAGGGCCCCCTGCCCCCTCCCCTGTCCATGGAGTGTCTATAGGCTCAGCCCGCCGTTCCCACGGTGGGGTCCGTCCCAGGCGGGCAGCCCGGAGAGGGTAAGGTATCGCAAGCACCTGGGAGGTACCGTGACTGAGCAACGTGAAGGTTCTATAGGACCCGTAAGGTCTGGCCGGCGGGTACGAGACCCACTCATTTGTGGCTGACCCACGGGACCTGGCCAGCCTCTGCTTTCGGTGGCTGCTCGCCCTTTGTGCACAGGGCTAGTGTGAGAAGACGAACTAAATGTGACGGCCAGCGTTATGAAGACCCTAGAAGGAAAAGCAGCATAGACCTCTGTGACCTTAACTTAGGTGACGTTTCTGTAGGTGCGAAACCAAAAGCACAAGGAACGCAAACACAGGCAACAGCAGACAAAAATATAGGTAACTGAGGTTCATCAAATTCAAAACCTTTTGCAAATCCAAGGACACCATTAAGAAAGTGAAAAAACAATAAAAAAAGAAAAGAAAAGAAAAGATTTCCAAATAATGTATCTAATGAGAATCTAGGATGCAAATATATACAGATCATTAAAACTCAGCAATTAAAAGACAAAACATTTTAATGCTCAACATTATTAGTCTTTGGGGAAATTCAAATCAAAGCCACGAGATACCACATAAACTCTCAAAAATGAAATGGAGAAAACAGTTGCATTTATAATAGCACCAAAAAGAATCCAATTCTTAGGAATAAATTTAACCAACCACAAGCAAGACTTATGCAATGGAAACGATGAAACGTTGTTGAAGGAAATTAAAGGTGACAGATGGAAGATACTCCATGTTCATAAATAGGAACGTTTCACATTGTTCACATGGGACCTCCATGTTCACTGCAATTTTATTCCAAATCCCAGTGGCTTTTTTTTTTTTTCAGAAATTGAAATGTTGATCCTGAAATTCCTCTGAAATCTCAAGGAACACAGAATAGCCAAACAATCTTGAAAACGAAGAACCAAATCCCAGCACTCCCATCTCCTGGGTTCAAAACTTTATACAGAGCTACGTAATCCAGAGCTTGTGGCACTGACCTGAGGTCCCTGGGACAGATTTGTCCAGAAATAAAGGCACACGTCTGGGGTCAACTGATTGTCATCAAAGGTGTCAAGACCACTCACTAGGGAGAGAAGAGTCTTTTCGACAAATGGCCTGGTGACAACTGGACACACACGTGCTGAACCCCTGCCTCACACACTATGCAAAAATTACCTCAAAATGCATAAAGTGTCCAAATACAAGAGCTAAAACTATAAAATTATTACAAAGAATATGTACATTTTCATGACTTTGGACTTGGCAATGAATGTTTAGATATCCTACCCAAAACGCAGCAATTAAAAAACAGATATGTTGGACTTCATAAAAACAAAGAATAATCCCCCCTTTTTTTTTGTCAAATAGAAAACAGAATCAAGAAAGTGAAAAGGTAACAGAATGAGGGAAAATATTTTCGCATCATTTATCTCATGATTCCTAGCAACCAGGCTCTATAAAGAACTCTTAAAACTCCACAATTAAGGTCAAATAGCAGTTAATGCCGCGGGGAGATCGGCACAGACGTTTCCCCAAAGAAGGCGAACGTGAAAGTGGTGCTCAGCAAACACACAGCGCCACGGTCACCGAGGGGCTGCATTCCCTCGGGCCTTCCCGGCCACACGCCCGTCCCTCGCGGCCTTCCCGGGCCACGCGCCGTCCCTCGCGGCCTTCCCGGGCCACGCGCCCGTCCCTCGCGGCCTTCCCGGGCACGCGCCCGTCCCTCGCGGCCTTCCGGGGCACGCGCCCATCCCTCGCGGCCTTCCCGGCCACGCGCCGTCCCTCGCGGCCTTCCCGGCCACGCGCCGTCCCTCGCGGCCTTCCCAGGCACTCGCCCGTCCCTCGCGGCCTTCCCGGCCACGCGCCCGTCCCTCGCGGCCTTCCCGGCCACGCGCCGTCCCTCGCGGCCTTCCCGGGCACTCGCCCGTCCCTCGCGGCCTTCCCGGCCACGCGCCGTCCCTCGGGCCTTCCCGGGCACGCGCCGTCCCTCGCGGCCTTCCCGGGCACGCGCCCGTCCCTCGCGGCCTTCCCGGGCACGCGCCGTCCCTCGCGGCCTTCCCGGGCACTCGCCCGTCCCTCGCGGCCTTCCCGGGCATGCGCCCGTCCCTCGCGGCCTTCCCGGGCATGCACCCGTCCCTCGCGGCCTTCCCGGCCACGCGCCCGTCCCTCGCGGCCTTCCTGGGCACGCGCCCGTCCCGGGCCGAGCGTGTGCACGGGAGGGTCCACGCGGCAGGGCCTGACCCCCGTGCCTGTGAAGGCCCTCCACGAACCGTCCCCTGGTCGTCGCCTCAGACTGGGGACCGTCAGAGTAAGACCCGGTGGAGGCAAGGCCTCGGAGCTGCTGCTGCGGGCGGGGCCCCAGGACCCGGAGCAAATCTGCCCATCATGGGGACCCGCGCCCCAACCGCTCCTGTGGGACGTCGTCGTCAAGGCCACCAGCAAGCTGCAGACGGGACAGCACCAGGGCACACGACCACAGGGCACAAATGCTGCTTTCACCGGCGTCCAGCCCCCCGCCCCCCGTTTCCCTGCGTTTGAGGAGCTCGGGAACGCTAATGCCGAGGTTTGGGGCGTTTCCCGCGGCTGGCGGTGCTTCTCACGCTGCCCTTTCGCTGCCCTCGCTCTGATACGGTTTTGAAGCCGTTTCCTCAGGTGAGCAGCGGGACAGCGGGACATAATGAGATCCGGAGGGTCTCTCCTAAGTTTTACTAATCTGCGGAGTTGAAGGCAAATTCGGTCAGACTTCAACTCAAAGGGAAGCCTTCTCACGGAAGTGTTTCCCCCTCCGTGCGCTGTCGCCCACCAAGGTGCCCTTCCTTACTCTGGGAATCCTAAAGCCATCAGGTGATTGTCTTCTTCTCAGACTTGTCTTAGCACCAGGCCCCAGAATAACCCATTCCTTCCCTCCTTCTTCCTTTTTTTTTGTGTTAATCCTCAGGTACTCACTTCGCCCTTGGAGTTCTGTATGTGGAGGGTCATCTTGGGTCTTCGAGGTGTATTTTATTTTATTTTAGACTTGTAAACACGCCCGTCGACTTGCATATCTTTCACTAGCAAATCCCTTTGCACCTTCAAAAGCTGCTCAATTCACTTACCTTCCTTCTGTTTTTTGGAGGTGACAGCTGACACTTTTTTTTAGCAAAGGCTGAAGGTTATGCTGTGAATCGCACTTTCTGTCATTGGACTGACCCCTTTTTGAAAGTAAAATTATTACTGTTGCTTTCGGCGCGTGTTAGAGGGGATCATTTCTATTCCATACGAAGGGAAAGTCTACCCCGTAAGCCGTCCCCCGGCATAACTGGGTTGGCAAGGTGAACGTGGCACACCTGCAGAACGCTCCATCCCGGAAGTCGTGGCAGCAGCCACCGCAGCGTGTCCACACGTGTTCTGTCCTCACCATGGGCAGCGCGGAATAAATCCAGATCAGTTCAGCCCGTGTTCGTGTGCGGTTCCGGTGCATCAGCTGCCCTGCTAGGCGCTGGGGACAAAACGAGAGAACACGTGGCCTTTTTGTTCC
The DNA here is from genome assembly GCA_004026885.1 of Lyroderma lyra. Taxonomy (NCBI): domain Eukaryota; kingdom Metazoa; phylum Chordata; class Mammalia; order Chiroptera; family Megadermatidae; genus Lyroderma; species Lyroderma lyra. The sequence continues at coordinate 10,695 of PVJL010018323.1, forward strand.
GACGAACACGGTCTCTGATCAAGTCGGCGATTTGATAAAATAGTTCAGGGCAGTGACGTCCCCGCTGCTGTAACGCTGAGCGATGACGGCTCCAGGGCAAGTGGGCGCCAGGGAGACCGTGTTTGCTCAGATACGTTCGCTTCCGCTTTGTGACTTGGACTTCACACGTCCGATCTGACATGCGATGTTTGTGTGACAGTGAGGTTTGCCGATGTTCGGGGGCACAGAAGCCCAGCTTTGCCCGGAACTTTGCACGTAGGTGTTGGTGGGTCCTTTGGAGAAGTGTGTGCCCAAGGTGACACGACAGGTGGGGCTGGAGGTGAGGGCAGGAGTGGGGGAGTGGGGAGATTTCAAGGTCGTTTGGAGAGACCGCACGTCTTTGGTTCCCAAGCGGTGGTCCCCATTCCCCCAGGGGCACGTGCTGGGCCATTCCAGGGTACGAGAAAAATCACCAGCAATGGCGGGAAAACAAGAAAAGTAAGAAAATGAAAAACGTTAGTTGTGGAATAAGAAATAATTGTTTAATCACCCTTCATGGAGACACTTCAAAATGAGATCACATCAGCGAATGGCGATTGGTGGGGGCGTGGCTATGAACCCTCCCCCCAAACAGCTCTTCTGCCAATCACCACGCAGTTTCAGAACAAGCCGTTTGCGACGTTTCTAGAACTTCCGCGAACGTGTAACTACATCCACAGCCAGACTCTTTGATCAGTTTAGTTATGGACTGAGTCAAAAGGTAAGTGTGTTGTCATTCACTGTGATTCAAGACGTTTTTTAAATTTAATATCTAAACACTTGGCCATCATTATCCGCATGTGACTGTCACGGCCGCCGCAGAACCGAACCTGCGCTGTACTTTCCGGGTCATTGTCCTTCCGGACTTAGGGCCTCACGTCCGCTGGTTTGCACGCAGACGGGCGCTGGACAAGAGCGTCGGCGTTTGAAGGGGGCACACGCGGGAAAAGGTGGGGAACCACGCTGTCGATGGGTCCGAGGGCAACTAAAGCACCGGCCTCAGTGACAGCTACGTGGCCTGCAGATGAGGACAGCTGATGGCAGGGGGGCTAGGATGACCCGGGGAGAGAGCGCGTGTGCTCACGCGCCGTGTCCAGCCACGGCGAAGGGGTCTCCTGGGGAAAGGAGCGCTCGGCCCGTGTGGCCGTGACAGCGGAATCGCGCGCCGCGTGTGACAACGTGGATCAGTTTATGAGCTGATGGAAGCTCCCTGTGTGCAGTGATGGAGGCAAAAGCCTGTTGGAGTTCCTTCCCGTGCAAACTGGAGGGGAAACACCTCACGGAAGTCGGAGCCAGCTTGTGAGTTCTGTCCAGCAAATGGACAGCATGGGGCAGGGGCAGCAGCGGCAGCTGGGCACGTGGGCGAGGGAGCGGCCCTGGGTGGTGCAGAGAGTCTCAGTTTTAGTAAGAAAAGTAAGTGGGTCGGAGGGACAGGCTTCGCTTGGAGCCGGAAGAGGAAAGCCGTGTGCGGAGCGGCGTTCCAGGGTCCAGGGGCTTCCCGAGGTCAGCAGTCCCCAGGCTTCGTGGCCCCAGGGCCGGTTTCCTGGGAGACAGCTTTTCCGGGGCGGGACTTGGTGGGCGGCTTTGTTGCTATTGTGATTACAATGTAGTACGTGACGAGACAATGACACAACCCACCCTCGCACCCCGCTCTCGGCCCCACCTCAGACCATCAGGCCCTCGTCAGGGGAGCGCAGCCCACACCCTTGTCCCTGCAGTTCCCAGCAGGGTCTGCGCTCCCGCGGGAATCGACTGCCGCTGCTGCCGGACAGGAGGCGGGGCTCAGGTGGGGATGGACAGGAGGCGGGGCTCAGGTCGGGATGAACAGAAGGCGGGCTTAGGCGGTGATGGACAGGAGGCGGGGCTCAGGCGGTGATGGACAGGAGGCGGGGCTCAGGCGGTGATGGACAGGAGGCGGAGCTCAGGTGGGGATGGACAGAAGGCGGGGCTCAGGCGGTGATGGACAGGAGGCGGGGCTCAGGCGGTGATGGACAGGAGGCGGAGCTCAGGTGGGGATGGACAGAAGGCGGGCTTAGGCGGTGATGGACAGGAGGTGTGGCTCAGGCTGCTGATGGACAGGAGGCAGGGCTCCGGCGGGGATGTGACAGGAGGCGGAGCCGAGTGACAGATTGTGTCTGCGTGCCCCCGTGGTGGGGGGGGGGAGATAGTGGAGTGAAGACTGGCGATTGAGAGGAGTCCTCCTGCAGGCGGCGTGGGTCCCTGGGCGCAGTGGCTGTCCCCAGAACGACAGTCCCCACACACAGAGACCAGGGCCTTCCATGGTGGCGTCAGGTCCACAGAGTGTCCGTCTCGCTCCTCACGGTGACGTGCAAGCACAGGGTCCTCCCTGACGCGCCGGCAGGGGACTTGCTCCCCGCCCCGCCACGCCCCGAATCGCTGCTCCGCGTGCTCCCAGCCCGTATGTTCTAGATCTCCAGGCGCATGGCTGCTTTGATTCCTTCAAACAACTGGTTCCGTTTGAAAGAGAGTTGAGAGGTCAGGCACACAGTGGCACCTTTACCCATAGTCACCCTGTCGACTGTCACTGAGTCTGTTGTTCACATCCAGGCTGAAACGGCAGACCAACTGGTGTCCCTCCTGCAATGCTTACTTTATCAGGGTGGCCGGGCATGAAGTCTAAGCTCTGTGGGTCCCAACGAGCCTTCGCTTCGCCCACGGAGGAGCCCACGTGACAGGGTGCGGGGTCCTGGGGAGAGGCCGGGCGCCGGCTGCCGCGGGCCGTGTGCGGTGACAAGAGGCTTGTCCTCTGGCCTCTGTGCCTCTGAGCCTGGTGTCCTCTGCTCCTCGGGCTGCTTTTAAATTTTCCCTTCATCACAGGCTTTAAGCAATTGGATTCCAACGTGACTTTTTCTGACACATTTGGGAGTTTTTCGGCCGTGATTCTTTCTCCCATTTGCACTCGTCCCCGTCAGGACGGCAGTGACAGATTCGGCTGTCCCTTCACCATGTTGCAGTGGTTAATGCTGCTCTGTTTGTTTCATGCAATCGTCTTTGCATTCTGCATTCGGGTGGTTTCCGTTGTCATGCCCTTATGTCCCTCTGCGATACGGTGGCAGGTCCCCTTACTGGGGCTGCTCTGTGGCCCACTGCCTCTCGGTGGGTGGGTCTCGGGCCCACCAGGAGAGAGCCTGTCACTGCTTCTTCCTCTGGGGGTGCTGGTGCTCGGTCCTCCTTCCCAGTGAGGTGTCAGGTTCCCGGGGGAATTCCGTGGGTCTCACTTATGATCCAGGAGAGGATGACACTCCTGGGCCAACTTCTTCTGCTGTGGTGGCCGCCAGGAGATCCTGGGCCTCGTCCACCCTCATATTTGGGTTGGAAACGAGCCGCTCTGCTCTGCGTTGTTTCCGTTCCCAGGGTCCCCACCCAGCTCACCTTCTCATCACCTTGAATGTCCTCCTACGATTGCCTCTTGCCTTGCTTCCAGGGTTTCTCATCCCGAGGACGAGGAGGGAGACAGGGTCCTGCACCATCTTGTCCGGTTCTGAGGTTCTCCATGTAAAGTGGATATGACAACAAGACACGCCTTGCGGTGCCCCGGAAATGAGGTGCAGCCACGTCCCTCGTCAGTGTTTAATCACTGCTCACGACTGCTCTGTCTGTCCCTGTCACCTCACGTCCACGTGCCGTCCTGCCCTGTGGTCTGGGCTCACCTAAGCTGCCATGCCCCGGCCACACACTGTGGCACCACACCACCAATGCCCTGTCGTCACAGGCCTGCTCAGAATTGCATGGTGAGTGTTGGGTTAAGACTGGGCAGGTAAGGGTGAGGGACGCGTGAGGGGAAGACCTGTCCCCTGTGATCGCACAGCAAACACTCGTCATCGGTCCCACACGCTCCTGCAAGATTCTGAGACTGTGGGCACAATCTGCCGAATGGGGCCAACCGAGCTTCCTTCCCCGCCGTGCCTTCTCCTCCCTCCCTCCTCCCTCCCTCCCTCTCCCTCTCTCTCCTCTCTCTCCTCTCTCTCTCTCTCTCTCTCTCTCTCTCTCTTCCTTCCCTTTCTTTTTGCTTTTTTATTTTTCTTTATGTCTAGCCATTCTCTGGAGCTTTCAATAGAAAGTAGGAAAAGCCCAGTACAGACATGATGGGTTATAATTTTCTACTCAAAACTGTGTTGAGTGAATAACTTCTGTTCAACATCATTTTGAAAATCGGAGCAAGGAACAATGGATAGACGATATAGGAACTAGTAATGGTTTTCCATTTACTAAGCCCCAAGAAAGGGATAAAAGAGATTTCTCACATAATTAAGTGACAGAGAAAGAATCATGCCAGCCATTAGAGATCCCTGACACCCTGTCACCTGCTATTGGTTTTCTGTCTCAAGTGCTGTGAAGGATGCAGTACGTGCTGACAGGCAGATGGGTGAGAGTTGGAGGTATTGACACCAGGCTGGTGGCACGAAGTCTCCGGGCTGGCGGCGCGTTGGGTTCAGTGGATGCGGAACCCGCACGTCACGGACCTGCCTACCCGAATTCAGGGAGGGAAAGGACATGGCCTGGGCACCTGAGAACTTCTTTTTAAATAAGCTAAAGATGCTGTTTTCGGAAGTGTAGTGTCAAATGAGAAATCAGCAACAAAATACCACCAGAAAGATCTCTAAACACAGGCCAAGTGAATACGTTTCTAGAAACTCTTGTAGCAGGGAAGTCCGAAGGTACCTCTCAGGAGTATTGGCCAGCTAACGCAGCGCCGGGAGAGAGACGCGGAGCTGCCAGCGCCTACCCTCCTGCAGCAGAAAGGGTCGGATTGTCATCTGCGCTCCAAGGACTCAGGACAGAAGGAGCGAGAGAAACCCACGACAAGTAGGTGAAATGAATAAAAAGAAAACTAGGAAAACTGTACAGGAAAAGCAGTGTAAAAAGCTGGGTCTTTGAGAGAAGACCCAAATCAAATATCAAAAGCAAAAATAGGAATTGTCACTGTAGATCCTGAGGATTAAAAAGGTTATAAAAATATAAAATGCCTGTGTTCATAAACTTTGAAGAAATAGACAATTCCCGGAAAGCCAAGAACCAAAACTCAGCGGCATGAAGTAGGTGAGACGAAGACACCTGTAAGCTTTACAGGAAGTGTAGGACCAGGCCCACACAGACATGGCAACTAATCTTGGACAAAGAAGAACAACATTCATGAGGAAAGGTAGTCCGTCCCCAAGGGTAGTGTGACCACCAGAAACTCATACACAAAAACAGGACGCACGAGGACACAAACCTCACGACTTACACAGAACGACCCTGGAGTTTGAGAACGACCCTTTCAGGCAAACGTCGTGTCCCCAACACTTTGCAAGCGTTTCACTTCTTGGCGAAGACGGTTTCCTCAGGCAACAGGCACGTCCCGTGGAGTGCGCACCGCGCAGGGCCCGGCTTCCACGTCGCCCACGTCGGCTCCCCGGACTCGCTTCTCAGGCTCCGCCGCTCACTCTGCTGCTTTTCTGTTTTTGCAAGAAGTCCGTCGTTCTTCCAGAAGTCCCTCCCTTACACACTTCAGTGCGGTTACCGGCCAATACC
>PVJL010018324.1:0-16170 GCA_004026885.1 Lyroderma lyra
GAGAAAGGGGAGGGGGTGGGAGAGGAGTGGGGGAAGCTAAATATAAGGTGATGGAAAGAGAAGTCACATTAGGTGGTGAACTTATTATACATCAAGTTGACAATGCACTGTAGAATTGTATGCCTGAAACCTATGTAATCCTTGCTAACAGATGTCACCCCAATAAGTCTAACAATAAAAATGAATTAAAAAAAAATTAGTGTTTGTTAGGGAGTCGGTGTTAGGGTAAGACCTAGCTTTAGGCTGATGTTTAGGATTATATTTTGAGTCAGGGTTATGGTCAGTGTCAATAATAGATTTAGAGTTCAAGTTAAATTTGAGTTTATGATTAAGTTAGTGTTAAGGTAAGGGTTATAGTTAGATTTGAGGTTAATGGCTTAGTTTATAAAAGAGTTAGAGTTATTATTAGGGTTAAAGTAAGGTCTATAATGAGGATTAAAATTGGGATTAGGCTTCAATTTTGAATTAAATTTGGGTTTTGATTAGGATTAGACATAGCTTTGAATTTAGAGATAAATATAAATTAGGATTATGTTTGGGTTAAGTTTAGAATTGTTAATGGGATTAGGTTTTAAATTATATTTAGGTTTGAGCACTATGTTTGTAGTGAGGTTTCAGGTTAAAATTAGGGTAACATTTAGGTTATGTGTTTAGGTTAAAGTTGTAAGCATTTATTGTTAAGATTAAGGCTAAGGTTCAGTTTATAATTAGATTTAGGGTAAGGGCTAGGGTTAAATTTATTTTTTTAGGTCAAGGTTTGTGTTTAATTTGGGGTGAGGACTAGGGAAGATTAAGGGCTAATGTTAGGTTAATTGTTAACATTAACTTTGGTTTAGTTTAGTTTTTATTTAGGGTTTGTGTTTGGTTAGGTTTAGATTTAGGGTTAAAGTTCAGTTTAAAGTTGAATGTGCAATTAGGGTTAGAGTTAATGTTACAGTTAGATTTTAGGTTAAGATTTGGGTTGTTGGGGTTAGAGTTTGGGTTACAGTTATGATAAGGGCTAGTATCAAAGTTAGAGTTAGTGTTAAGTTAGCATTTAGGGTTGTGTTTTTAGTTAGGATTAGGGTTAAGATGAGATTTGGGGTTACACTTAATTTTGATGTAGAATTATAAACATAATTAAAACTAGTGTTAGGATTAGAATTGACTTTGAGGTTAATATTTAGATTTTAATTAGGGTTAGGTTTTATATTAATGTAAGGTTTCATGTAAGGGCTAGGGTTAGGTTAGTTAAGATTGGGTTTAGGAAAACTGTTATGTTTAGAAGTAAGTTTTGAGTTAGGGTATGTTTGTGGTTAGGGTTTAAATTTACTTTGAGGTTAGGGTTTAATATAAATTAGGGTTAGGTTTAGATTTAGGGCAAGGGTAAGAGCTGGGTTTGTGATACATTTGGAGTTAGGGTTAGAGTTATGTTTTGATTTAGGCTTAGTTTTAGAATTAAGGTTATGTTTAGGATTGGGTTTAAGATAAGATTTAGGGTTTGGGTTAGCTTTAGCATGAGTTTTAGGTTAGAGATTGGGTTTAAATTAGAATTTGTATTGGGGTCAGTTGTGTAGGAAGAGTCTATGGTTGAGATTAATTAAGGGTTATGGTTAGGGTAACAATTTTAATTAACATTGAGTTTAAGGTTTGAGGTTGAATTAGAGTTTGTGTTAGTGTTAGTGTCGGGGTAAAGACTAGGCTGATGTTTAGAATTAGGGTTATGTTAGATTTGAGGTTAGAGTTTGGGTTTCAAGTAGGTTTTGAGTTAGCAAAAAATTTAGAATTAAGTTCATAATAAGGGTTTGAATTAGTTTTAGGGTATCATTTTACCTTAGAAATTAGAGTTTGGGTGACATTAAGGTTAGGGTTAAAGTTAGCTTTGGGGTTGTAGTAAGACACAGGTCATATAAGGTTGAAACTTAGAGTAACTGTAGAGTTTATGATTAGGGTTTGAGATAGTGTTAATTTCTAGAGTTGGTTAGCATTAGGTTTATGATTAGCTTTGAGTTTAGGGTTAGGCTTAGACTTAGCTTTTAGTTTAGGTTTTGGGTTTCAATTAGGGTTGGTTTAAATTTAAGTTTAAGGTAAAGGCTCTAATTATAGTTACATTTAATGCTAGGTTTAAAATAAAGGTTAAGTTTTGAGTTAGGTTTAAGATTAGAGGAAAGGTGAGTCTTAAGTTTATGATTCAGTTCAGGATCAGAATAAGTTGGTAAAATTATATTTAGGTTTGGGTTGTAGTTTTTTGCTAAAGTTTAAATTTCTTGTTATTTTTATTGTTCATTTTAGAGTTATGGTTAGGTTAAGGTTTGTTTGTGGGTAGAAGTTTGACTTTAAATTAGGATTTAGGTGTGAGTTAAAGTTAGAATTGAGTTTATAGTTTAAATTTAAGTTTATGTTTTAAGTTAGGTTTAAGGTTAGATTTTGAGTTTGGGGTAGGGTTAGTGTTAAGATTACATTGATGTTCAGGGTTACGTTAATGGCTAGGGTTATGTTTCAAGTAAGCTTCAAGTTAGGTTTAGGATTGATGTTTTGATTATGGTTGGGTTACCTTAGGGTAAGAGTTATCTATGAGGTTAGAGTTTGAGGTTAAATTATAATCAGGGTTAGAGTTAGGTTTGGGGTTAGAATTTTAATTAAGTCTAGGATTAATTATAGGGTCATATTTAGATATAGGTTTAGGATTAGCGCTAAATTCAAGATTAGGTTTAGGGTAAGGGCTAGGGTTTAGTTTTATTTATGATTAATGCTGTGGAGGTTCTAGATGATCTGAGAGACCCAAAGTCTTCTTTTAAATATTGTTACATATATAAGGTGCATAAGTTCAAGATCATGACTTGCTGTGCATTTGTACATGAATAATGTTAAACCATAATATTTGAGCCACCAGCTCAATTATAATACATGTTTTGTAAGGGTGTATGATATTCAGTTGAAATTTAGATTTGCAAAAGCCTGACATAAAAGAATACTTAAACCAAACAAGGTCAGGAGTTGACACTGTGGACCAAATGATAGATACATATTATATGACCTGGAACACCAGAAAATGGCCTATGGTTATGTTCTATAGAATTTTGAATATTGCAGATTAATAAATGCTTAGACTATTTACATGATGAAGAGCAATGTGAAATTTTCTAATATTTATTAGAAATTTCATAATTTAGTGTCAGTACAAAAATGTCATTCACAAATCTCTACTGGTGTGAGGCGTGCATAAGCCTTTATGCCTGAAATTCCATCAATTTCAAACACAAATTAAACAAATTCTAATGATGACTCTGCCTACATTAGTCTCAAATGCAAGTAACATCACTGCCCACCACAGTTTTTTAAAGAGAAAGCACATCAAGAGCAAGACAACTGAGTCAAAAAGGAAAAGCCTACTCTCCAGGAGAGCTCCTAGAGAGCAGAATTTGAACAACCAAAAGAAAATACTGTAAGATGCTGCAATGACACCAATTGAGAAGTGAAATAAAGACCTCTTCATATCTGCCAGTGGAAAAATTTCTTTATGCCCAGGAAGAAAAAAGCAAAAACTACAAGGAGCTCCCTCAGGAACAGAGCATCTCAGAGAGAAAATAAATTTTCCAAACAAGGGATTTATAGATTTAGAAATATATAATCTAAGTGACACAGAATCAAGTTTGCAGTCCTAAAAATTCTCAGAGAGCTCAACAAATTCTGGCAGAGTGCTCAGTCAGACCCAGATAAATAATCCCAGAAAGTAAATCTCTGAACAAAAGGAAAACTTCAAAAAATAATTGTAACTATAAAAAAGAATCAAATTAAAATTTGGCAGGTGAAAAATGCATTAAAAAATAAAGGATGAACTAACTAACATAGGAAGCAGGTGGAGGAAAGAATTAGCAACATTGAAGATAGAAACATGGAGATTGAACAGAAGGAAAAATACAGATTTGAAAAGAACAACATAAATAGAAGTCAGGAAGTGTAATGCCACCAGCCTTATTCTTTTTATGTACTATTGCTTTGGCAATTCGAGGTCTTTTATGGTTCCTTATAAATCTAATAATTCTTTTATCTATTTCACGAAAGTATCATTGTGGAATTTTTGATGAGTATCGCATTAAATCTGTAGATGGCTTTGGGCAGAATGGCCACTTTAACAAGTTTAAGTCTTCCTATCCATGAACAGGGGATATTTTTCCACCTCTTAAAGTCTGTTTCAATTTCTTTCAAAAGTGTCTTATAGTTTTCAGTGTATAAGTCTGTCATGTTCTTCGTTAAGTTAATTCCCAGATATTTCCTTCTTTTTGTTGTGATAGCAAAGGGAATTGACTCCCTCATTTCTTTTGCTGTGGATTCGTTGTTTGTATAGAGGAATGCTGTTGATTTTTGTACATTGATTTTGTATCCTGCAACTTTACTATATTCGTTAATTGTTTCTAATAGTTTCCTGGTGGAATCTTTGGAGTTTTTTATATAAAGGATCATGTCATCCGCAAATAGTGACAATTTGACCTCTTCTTTCCCAATTGGATACCTTTGATTCCTTTCTCTTGCCTGATTGCTATGGCAAGAACTTCCAGTACTATATTAAATAACAGTGGTGACGGGGGCATCCCTGTCTTGTTCCTGATTTTAGGGGAATAGGTTTCAGCTTTTCCCCATTCAGTTTATTATGTTGAGATACTTTCCTTCTATACCTATTTTATTTAGTGTTTTAATCATAAATGGATGTTGTACCTTGTCGAAAGCTTTTTCTGCATCAATTGAAATGGCCGTATGGTCTTTAGCTTTGATTTTGTTTATGTAGTGTGTGGAGGTTCCTCAGAAAATTGGGAATGGAGCTACCATTTGACCCAGCAATCCCCCCTCTGGCAATCTACCCAAAGAACTTGAAAACCTTTGTCCACAAAGACTTATGTACCTCAATGTTCATTGCAGTGCTGTTCACAGTGGCCAAAACATGGAAACAACCAAAGTGTCCTGCGACAGATGACTGGGTAAAGAAGCTATGGTACATATACACAATGGAATATTACTCAGCTATAAGATAAGATGAAATATTGCCATTTGCGACAAAATGGATGGACCATGCTTAGTGAAATAAATAAGCCAGACAGAAAAAACAAAGAACTATATGACTTCACTCATATGCAGAATATAAAACTGAAAGCAAAGAAAAAAAGAAATGAACAAACAAATAATCCATGGACACAATCAATAGTTTAATATTTATTTGGGGACCAGTGGGTTAGGGAGAGGAGAAATGGGAGGGGATGGGAGAGGAGGGGGGAAGCTAAATATAAGGTGATGGAAAGAGAAGTTACATTAGGTGGTTAACTGATTATGCATCAAGTTGACAATGCACTGTAGAATTGTATGCCTGAAACCTATGTAATCCTTGCTAACAGATGTCACCCCAATAAAAAAAGAAAAAAGAAAACAACAACAACCAAACAAACAAACAAACAAAAAGGAAGCTCTCTACAAGAACTACCTGACTCTATTAAAGGGAACTATGATAGAATAATAGGAATATCAGAAAAATCAGAACTAAATTCTAATAACAGATTAATGAAACAAATAATAGACAAGAACTTTCCAAACCTATGAGAGAAACTGAAACCCAAATTCAAGAAGAAAACAACCCCTAGTGATCTGAATTCCACCAGACTTTCTCTAAGGGAAATTATACAGAAGATGTCAAAAATCAAAGAAAAAGTAAATATTCTCAAGGCATCCAGTGATAAAATATAATATGACCTTCAAAGGAAAGCACATCACACTGTCATCAGACTTCTCAACAGAAAGTCTTCAAGCCAGGTGAAAGTGGAATCACATCTTCAAAATATTAGAAGAGAGAAACTTCCAACTAAGAATAATCTATCAAACAAAGTTATCTTTAAGATATGAAGGAGAAATAGAGATCTTTCAGACATACAGAAGCTGAGGGAATTCTCCACCACAACAATGGGATGCCAGTAAATACTGAAGGAGGCTACTATATCTAAAACAACAAACCAAAGTAAGTGGCAAAAAGTTGGGACAAGAAAAACATAAAAAGGAGAGAAGTAAAGGTTTAAATTCTTTTGTTTTTATTTTTATTTTTTTTAATTCATTTTTATTGTTAGACATATTGGGATGACATCCGTTAGCAAGGATTACATAGGTTTCAGGCATACAATTCTACAGTGCATTGTCAACTTGATGTATAATAAGTTCACCACCTAATGTGACTTCTCTTTCTATCACCTTATATTTAGCTCCCCCGCTCCTCTCCCACCCTCTCCCCTGTCTCCCCTCCCTAAAAAGAAATGAACAAACAAATAACCCATGGACACAATCAATAGTTTAATGTTTATTTGGGGACAAGTGGGTTAAGGTTTAAATTCTTAAAAGAGAAGAGTAATTAAAAGTATACTTAAGAAAATGAGCCACTACATACATGAAACTTCCCTTTTCATAAATCTCATGATAACTACTCAAAAAAAAAAAATCCAGAACCAAGGAAGATAACTGAAAAAGAGAAAATTACTAAAGTCAAAGACCAGACCAATTTCATCCACCCTCCCACTTGCTTGCCCCTCTCTGCTTTCGGTTTTTCTGTTTTTTTTTTTTTTGTTTGTTTGTTTGATTTTGTTTTTATATCTATAACTTTACTTTTTTCTCTTGATTATTTTCTCCTTTGCATTTCTGCAAAGCATGGTAGAAAAGAGAGCAGTTTGGGGTTTGAATACTGGCCTTTGCATTTACCATCAGTTGCAGGGCAGGAAACAAATCCTTCCACTTATCTGAACTTCAGTGTCCATTTTCTAAAATGAGCATAGTCATATCATTGCTTTGAGGAGTAAATCATAGTTGCATGTATACTGTTTGGAATGATGATAGAAGCTTAGTAAGGAAATAGTTATGATATCATTGTTCTTTATTTCCTTTGAGCATTTCTTTGTGTTTCTTTACTTTTTTGACTATCATCCATGATCTCATTTGCTCATTTTTGTCTGAGTCAGTGACATTTCTGCCAGTACCAACCATTTTCATTTTTACTCTCTGTCTCTTCAACCTCCTATTTCGCCACTCTACAGGAGCCACATGAGGCTTTAGCTTCAGCTACCTTCTCTTCCCCTTATATCTTACACATTTGATTTTCATGGGACACATTACTGGGATCTGTTTATTGTGTTTGAACCTAAGGTATTCATACTTTGGTGGAGGGAGAGAAATACACAGTTCATAAAGGCCTCACTCTATATCTTATTTAATATTTTTAAATATTAAGTTCATAAGTTACATATAAACATGTTCTTCTAAGCATTTAAAACATTTCAGGTAAAGCTGATGACCTTTTACTAATCCTGGCTTCCTCATCTCTCTCGCCAAAAGTTTATTCTTGAGTCTAGTGTGTTTACCTATCTTTTTCTATACTTTTACATACTCTACACATATGCGTTCATAGAATATATATAGTATTGTTTTTGTGTATATATATGTATGTATGTATGTGTGTATTCATGTTGCTATTTTCTTCTAGCAGTGAGCCTTGGAGATCTATCCATAGAAGTTACAGATTTCCCTTATTCCTTCTATTTCCTACATAGCATTCTACTGGGCTACCTGGATAAAATGAAATCCAACCATAAATACCTCTCTTTTTCATATTACATGGCTGGATACTTTCCAGACAGCCCTTGTATAGCTTAAACAGCCATTTACCTATTGGTAATATATGTTATTTACAATTGTTGCTATTACAAACAATAATATAAAGAAAGTTTCTGTTTTTCCAGAATGGGGTTCCCCGACTGGCAGTCAAACCCAGGCCACAGCATTGAGAGTACTGAAGCCTAGACACTACACCACCAGGGAAACCCCCGTCAAACAATGATATGATAAACATCTTCTTTGTGCATACATGCAAATGTTACTCTGGGATAGATCCTCAAAAAAAGCATTTCTGTGTCATAAGTTGTACACATTTCATTGGCACTGCCACAGTATCTTCCCAGTGACAACACCAATATATACTGCTATCTGTGTATGAGAATATTTTTCTTCCATATCTATGTGATTATTTTATGTTGCTGAATTTGTAAATTGTGTCCAATCTGTTGGGTAAAAATTGATGTCTCATTATTTTACTTTACCTCTCTATGATTAATAAGACTGAACATCTTTTGTGTGTTTATTGAAAATTTTTAGTTTTCCAGTGAGTTTGCTCATTTTTCCATTGGATTTTTTTGATATTTTTCTTATTCATGTATAAATGTTCTTTATGTATTGTAGATACTAATTATTTGATGTATGTTGCAACTATTTTCTTCAAATTTATAACTTATATGCTTGTAGGAAGATTGTCACCCCATTATTTTGCCAATTGCCCCCAGTTCTTCCCCTTTTCTTATTCCTTTTTCCTTCTTGAATACCCGCTCCCACCAGCCCCAGCCTTTACATATAAATTACTCCACTCTGCTTGTGCTCAGGGCTCAGACTATGAAAAAACTCCTCTGAGCCTGCCCGAGTAAAATAAACAATCTGAACTTGCAAGTACTCTGAGTACTGCTTGGGCTTTCCATCAGCTAGAGCCTTCTGCAGCATTTGGAAGGTAGAACCTTTCTGCAACATGCAAACTTTGTTTATCGTAATAAAGTTTCAAATTTGATACACTCTTTAAAAAAAGAAAGAGAAAAAATAGAAATAAAAATCATTAAATTAAAAACAACAAACAAACAAACAAAACAGATGGCAACAGAAAAACAAAGAAGAAACTAAAACTCCAAACAACCAAAAACCAGAAGACAAAATGGCCATAGATAATCTTTATATATCAATCATCACTCTAAATGTAAATGGACTCAACTCACCATTAAAAAGACACAGAGCAGCTGGGCAACTAACAGGATAAAAAAATCAAAACTCACTTATGTATTCTCTTCAAGAGGCCCACCACAGCCACAAAGACAAACAGACTCAGAATGAAAGTGTGCAAAACTACACTCCAAGTAAATGACATCCAGAACAAATCAGAAGCAGCCATATTTATATCAGATGAAATAGACTTCAGGATAGAGATGTAATAAGAGACAAACATGGACATTTTATAAGGATAAGGGGGTCAATATAACAATAAGAAGACATACACTCATTAATATATATACCCCCAATCAGGAAGCACCCAAAATTTAAAAACAACTGTTTAAAGATCTAAAAGATTAAACTGACAAAAGCACAACTAGAGTAGGGGTCCTAAACACCCTTGTGATAGTCATGGACAGATCACCCAAACAGAATATAAAAAAGCAAATATCAGTTCTAAATAGTATATTACACAAATTAGGCATAATTGATATTTACAGGACATTCCATCCTACAACACAAGACTATACATTCTATAATATTCTAGAACATTCTCAAGGATTGATCATATGCTGGAACACGAATTCAAGTAGATTGGAACTGTACTAATCATATTCTCAGATCATGAAGACTTGAAATTGAAGATCACCTGCAAAAAAAATACCCAAAGATTTAAAAAACTACAGATACATGAAGATTAAAGAACATGTTATCTAAAAAAAAGTGGATCAAAGAAGAAATAAAGTAAGGACAAAAATGTATAGAAATGAATGACAAAATACAATGTATCAAAGTTATTGGGATGCAGCAAAACAGTAATATGAGAAAAAAATTATATCACCATAGGTCCATCTCAAAAAACAAAAAAAAAGCATAAGTAAACAACTTAATATCCAATTTCAAAGAACTAGAAAAAAGAAGAATTCTAAAATCAGCAGGAGGAAGAAAATAATAAAAATTAGAGCAGAACTAAATGAAATAGAAAACAGAAAGGAGCTAGAGAAAATTAATGCAATAAGGAGTTGCATTAAACAAAATTGACACCTTTGGCTAGTTTTACTATGGGACAAAAAAAAATCACCAAAAGTGGAAATGAAAAATGACGAATTACCCCTGATATTAGACAAATACAAAGGATCATAATAAAATATTATGAAGGACTATATGCCACCAAATTTAACAAATTTGAATAAGTGGGCAAGTGTTTAGAAACATGTAGCCTTCTTAAAAGAAGACTAGATGATCTAAATATACAAATACACAGTAAGGAAATTAAAACAATCATCCAAAACCTCCTCAAGGCTAAAGTTCAAGACTAGATGGTTTCACCAATGAGTTTTACCAAGCATTCAAAGAGGAACTAATGTCTACCCTTTTCAAACTCTTTCAAAAACTTTAAGATGAAGCAATATGTCTAAACTCATTCCATGAGGACAACATAACCATAATACCAAAGCCCGGCAAAAATAACACAAAAGAAGAAAACTATAGACCAATATCCCAGATGAACACAGATGCAAAAATTTAAACAAAATACTAGCAAATAGAAAACGACAATGTATTGAAAAGATTATAAATCATGATCAAGTGGGATTCATCCCCAGAAAAGGATGGTTAAAACATATGCAAATCATCAATGTAATAAACCACATAAACAAACTAAAAGGTAAAAACCACATGATTATATTAATTGATACAGAAAAATGGCATTTAACAAGATTCAACATTCATTCTAATCAAAACACTGAATAAAATGGGTATAGAAGGAAAGTACTTAAGTAAATGAAGGCCATATATGACAAACCCTCAGCTAATATTATATTAAATAAGGAAAAAATAAAGCCTATTTTCCTAAAATCAGAAACAAGACAGGGATGTCCCTTGTCACCACTGCTATTCAATATAGTACTGATAGTTCTAGCCAGAGCAATCAAGCAAAATAAAATGTATCAAAATGGGGAAAGAAGAAGTAAACTGTCACTCTTTACAGATCCTCTATGTAAAAAATTCTAAAGACTTCACCAAAAAGTATTAGAAACAATCAACAAATATGGTAAAGTTGCACAATATAAAATCACTATACAAAAACAATTGCATTGCAACAAAACTTTAGGGGAAAAAAAAGAAAACAGTAGCCTTTGGGATAACAATAAAACTAATAAAATACCTAGAAATAAATTTAACAAGAACATGAAGTATTTATATACTGGAAACTATAAGTAGTTGAAGAAAATCCCTCAAAATGGAAACATATTTCATGTTCATGGAATGGAAAAATCAACATAGTTAAACTGGTCATATTACCCATAGCAATATACATATTTAATGCAATTCCCATCAAAATCTCTCAGACATTTTCTTCCAAAACAGATTAAAGAATCATCAGATTTTTAAGGAACCACAAATTACCCCAAATCCTCAAAGCAATACTACATATTTATAAAAAAACAATAAGTCAGAAGGTATCACATGCTCTAATATCAATTTATACTAAGAAGTATCAATAATTAAGACAGCTTGATACTGGCAGAAAAACAGACAAACAGACCAATAGAACAGAATACAAACCCAGAAATAAACTCACAAATATATGGACAGATAATTTTTGACAAAGAAGCAACAACAAAAACTACAATGGGAAGAAGAACGCCTCTTCAATAAATGGTGCTGGGAAAATTGGATAATCACACATAACAGAATGAATCAGAACTGTGATCTGTTACCATATACCAAAATTAACTTAAAATGAATTAAAGACCTCTACATAAGACCCAAAACAATAAACTGTATACAAGAAAACAGTTGTAGTAAATTTATAGACCTTGTGTTTAGAAAAAACTTTATGAACCTGACCTCCAAGGCAATGGAAACAAAAGCAAAAATAAATAAATAAGACTATGTCAAACTGAAAAACTTCTACACAGCAAAAGAAACCATCAACAAAGCAAAGAGATAGTCCATTGAATAGAAGAAAATACTTACTAATAATGCCTCTGATAAGGAGCTAATATGTAAAATATATGAACAACCTATACAACTAAACAACAATAAAATCCAATTCCAAAATGGGCAAAAGACCTGAACAGAGACTTCTCTCAACAAGATATACAGATATATGAAATGGCCAACAGATATATAAAAATTTCTCAACTTCACTAGCTATAAGGTAAATGCAAATCAAAACCACAATGAGATATCACCTCATACCTGTCAGAATGGCTATTATCAACAACACAAGGAGCAACAAGTGTAGGAGTGGTTGTGGAGAAAAAGGAATGCTCATACAATGCTGATGGAATTACAATCTGGTATAATCATTATAAAAGATTGTATGGAGGTTTCTCTAAAAACTAAGAATAGAGTCACCTTATGATCTGACAATTCCACTTCTGGGTATCTACCTCAAAAATTTGAAAACCTTAGTCTACAAAAATACATGTACTCCAATGTTCATCTCAGCACTATTTAAAGTGGCCAAGTCATGAAAACTGCCAAATATCCTTTGACAGATGACTGGATAAAGAAGTTGTGGTACATATTCACAATAAAATATGATTCAATTATAAGACAGGATACAATACTGCCATTTGCTATAAAATAGATGGACCATGAGAGCATAATGTAAGTAAAATAAGCCAGACCAAAAACACAAACAAACAAAAAAACAACCAGGAATCATATGACTTCACTAATATGTAGAACATAAAACTGAAAGCAACAAAGAAACAAATGTAGTGGACACAGTCAATAGTTTAGTGATTACTTGAGGGTAAGAGGGTAGGAGTTGGGAGAGGAGGGAAGAGAAGTCAAATATATGGTGATGGAAAGAGAACTGACTGAGGTTGATGAAAATGTAATACAACATATAGATGATGCCCTGTGGAATTGTATTCATGGAACCGATGTAATTTTGTTCACCATTGTCACCCCAATAAATTTAATAATTAAAAAGAAAATGAAAAGTGAAATAGATAGCATAGAAAGCAGAGCCAAGCAGATAAAAGAAAGAATTAATAATATCAAAGAAAGAAATATGAAAATGTCACAAAAAGAAGTAAAGCAAGACTTGAGAGTTTAAAGAAATTGAAGAACTTCACAAGAACTGACTCCATTAAAAAGATCAACATAAGAATAATGGGAATACCAGAAGAAGCAAAGGACAAGATGAGAACAGAGAGTTTTCTCAAACAGTAGATGAGAACTTTCAAAATGTATAAGAAAAACTGAAACTTGAATCAAAAAAAAAAAAAAATAGCACACCTAAACACCTGAATTACAGCAGACCATCTCCAAGGCACATTATACTGAAGATGTCAAAGATCAAAGAGAAAAGAAAAATTCTCAAGGAAGCCAGGGGAAAGAATACCACAACCTATCAAGAAAAGTTAATTGGGCTGTCAATAGCCTTCTCATCAGAATATCTAAAGCCAGGAGAAAGTAGAATCATATATTCATTATATTGAATAAAGAAAATTACCCACCAAGAATAATCTATCCTGCAAAGTTATCCTTTAGGTATAGGAAGAAGAAGTAGACCTTTTCAGACATACAGAAGCTGAGGAAATTCTCCAGCATATGACAGAAGAATTACAAGAAATACTGATTAAGGCCATTTGACCTCGAACAAAATGTAAAAATAAATAGCAATAAAATAAGACAACAAAAACATAAAATGGAAAGAAATAAAAGTTCAAATTTTTGAAAAAAAGGAGATAAGAAGCATGCTTGAGAAAAGGAACCACTTCATATATAAAACTTTCTTTTGCATAAACTTCATGGTAACCACTATAAAAAAAATTCAGTCCTGAGACACACAGCAAAATAAAAAGAGAAAACCAAAGAAGTCATAGAACACCATCAACTAAAATAAATGACAGAAAGAAAAAAGCAAAGAAGAAATTGAAACACTGAGCTACCAGAAAATAAAAGATAGGCTGCAGAAAATTCTCATATATCAATCATCACCCTAAAAATGTAAATGAACTGAACTCACCAGTAAATAGGCACAGAGTAGCAAATTGAATTAAAAAACAAAAGCCAACCATATACTGCCTCCAATAAAAACACTTCAGCCACAGGACAAATAAACTAAAAGTGAGAGTGGAAAACAAATGGAATCCAGAGTAAAGCAGGTATAACCATACTTATATCTGAATAAACAGATTTCAGTATGGAAAAGGTAATAGAAGACAAAAATAAACATTTCATAATAATAAAGGGAAAAATAAAACAATAAGACATGACACTTATTAACATATATGCCCCCTATCAGGAAACACAAAAATATGCAAAGAAACTACTAATAGAAATAAAGGGAGGCCCAAGGGAAAAGATGGCGACCGGAAAGGAGGTCCCTAAAGCCTCTCCCAGAAAACACAATTGAACGGCCACCCAGGAGCCAAGAAAGAGGACATTTGGTGACAATAAAACGGGAGCTGAGACATCCACACATCGCAAGTAAACACCTAAAGTTTGGAGAGAAAGGGGCGAGCGGGAGAGAGGGGAGGGAGCAGAGTTGGATGGTAACAGGACTTGATCGCAGTTGACGGCAGTACATTGGAGGGGAAAGCCAAGAGGTGACAAGAGAAAAAGCCCTAGCAAAGGGGCAGAATAGTGGGAGTCCATTGGGGAGCTGGGCTGGAGAGCTGGAATTTGGAGCAGCGAGTTGGGGACAGACCTTGGGAGCCAGCCTCTGGAACTCTTGAGTGGTAGCAGGGCTGAGCGAGATTTCTGAACTGCATGGACGACATCTTGGCTCTAGGCTCCCTTGGTACCCACAGTGCAGGCATGCGTGACTCCTGCTCAGGGGTGCGGTTCCTGGTCCCAGCCTGCTGGGAGGCAAACCAGCTGCCCTGCAGAAAACGCATGGCCCCTATACAGACGTGGCTGTGGCACCCGTTCCCGGCCCGCTACAGAGGCGAGCTGGCTGCCTTCCTACTGCGGGGTCAGACCCACAGCTTCAGACTTGTGTGCACACCTGCTCGTGTGCCCCTGTATCCTAAAAGCAGTGTGAGCCCGCAGAATCTGCCCCAACATTTGACCACAAAAGCAGGCCCGGGAAGAAAGGCAGATTTGATAGCATTCACCCCAGACAGCAGGAGCAGCCTGGGTCCACATCACCCAGCTTCACCACCATAGGGCAGAAGGTGGAGCTGCCCTGGTGTGACTTTTGTTGGACTCTCCCCTTTCCTACAACCTCCTCAACCAACTAATTAACTACGGGAAGTGGAGGGACCATAATAGATGTGCACCACCTCCAAACATACCAGGTGACAGAAATAAGAAATAAACAACCCCTCTCTCTCCCTAAACTTGCCCTCCCTCGAACCACCTCGTGTCTGCCCTACAGCAAGACACCACAAAAGTACCAATCTGGGCTCCTGGGTAATACTGAAAATAAGGCCCTCATGTCAAAGAAGACGAACCCAGCAGACAGGATGAATTCCTTAAAAACTAAAACTCCTCAGAAAGAAGAGGAAATTTATCAAGACAGCTTCATAGACCTAGAAGTTTCCAAATTAAGTGACAGAGAATTTAAAGTAGCCATTCTAAAGGCTCTGAGATAAATGAAAACATACTGGCAGAGCACCATGGCTGCCATAAACAACATAAAAAAAGAAATGAATGGCGTAAAAAAGGAACTCCATGAACAAAAGGAACAATTTAACAAAGAAATTCAAAACATTAGGAAGATTGAGATGGAAATGTTGGAGATAAATAATACAATAAAAGAAATGAGAAATAAAATAACTGCCATAGGAAACAGGGCCAACCAGATGGAGGAAAGAATTTGTGATATTAAAGATCAGAACATGGAAAAAGTTCAGAAAGACGAAGAGAGGGCATACAAAACCAAAACGATTGAAAGAACTCTCCAAGAACTATCTGACTCCATGAGACAAAGCAACATCAGGATAATAGGAATAGAAGAAGGGGTAGAGCATTCTACAGAGAGCATACTCAAACAAACAGTAGTTGAGAAATTTCCAATTCTATGGAAAGATCTGGAACATCAAGTTCAAGAAGCAAACAGGTCCCCTAGATACCTGGACCCTAACACATCTTCTTTAAGACACATGGTACTAAAGATGTCCAAAACTAAAGACAAAGAGACAATTCTCAAGGCAGCCAGGGAAAAAAGAACTATAACCTTTAGAGGAAAACCATCAGGCTGGCATCAGATTTCTCAGCAGAAACTCTGCTAGCCAGGAGGGAGTGGAATCCAATATTCAAAAATTTAAAAGAGAGAAACTTCCAGCCAAGAATAAATTATCCAGCAAAGTTGTCTTTCAGATATGAAGGTGGAATAAAGACCTTCTCAGACACACAGAAGCTGAGGGAATTTGCCAGCACAAGGCCAGT
>PVJL010018326.1:0-16130 GCA_004026885.1 Lyroderma lyra
TGTGGGCCCTCCCCCCGCTGCGTGAGCCCTCCCCCATCCGTGCATGGGCCCTCCCCCCGCCGCGTGGGCCCTCCTTGCCCAGCCCTGTGGTGAAGAAAGGCCTGGAGGTCAGGGTCAGCGGGGAGTGCGGAGATGCTCTCTGCGATCCGCTGCTGCTGCCCTGTGTCCCCTCCCCACTCACGAACGTCACTTTACGTCCTCCTGGGAGGGTCCTGCCTGGCTTTCCCTGCTTTCGGCAGTCCTTCCCTATGTGTAGGGACCCACATACTGTATTCATGTCCTTCTTTCCCTGAATATTAAGTGTGGGCTTTAAAACTTCCCCGTTTGATGATTTTTGGGGGTCCTCCTCTTCGTCCTCTTAATGCAACTTCTAGAAGGAAACAGGAAAAGTACGCTAAGGCACGTATCCATGTTTATACTTGAAGTTAGTTTCCTCACATCCCATGGACTCCAAGAACTGAGGAAATGAAGAAAAGCGGTGTGGGGTTCAGTTGGCTGTTGCGGTGCCGGCGCCCGCACGCACTTAGTGAGGGCTTCCTCGTAGCCCCGCTCCCTCCTGCCGTCACAGCGAGGCCACCAGCCCTGGCAGGATTTAGCTCCAGGCTGGGGGAGGGTAGGCCGGAAAGGGTCTGAGTCTGGTGTGGGCAAACCCCGGGGTACTAGCCGGAGGCACCAGCCCAGGACACCAGCCAGGTCACCAGCAGGGGGCACCAGCTAGGTCACCAGCTGGGGGCACCAGCCGGGGGCATCAGCTGGGGCACCAGCCAGGTGACCAGCTGGGGGCACCAGCCCAGGACACCAGCGGGGGGCACCAGCCCAGGACACCAGCCAGGGGGACTGCAATGCTCAGCACCACGGACAGCGCCAGGACCGCTGCGCAGGCGCCTGGGGCCCTGGTGGGCTGAAGGGGAGGGCGGCTGGGTGCATGGGGCTGCCTGGGTGTACCAGCCACTGGCCTGCACTCAGTGCCCCCGCCGGGTCCTGCCCGCCTCAGCAGTCGGTTTGCGGGAGTTACTTCCACGAAAGCAACAGGCCTCTGCCGGCCTCCTTCCTCAGCATCCCCTCACCTGAAGGCTGCAGGGAGGAGGCGTGACTGTCTGGGTGGTCTGTCCTTGAACCCTGGGCTGTCTGGTGAGGAGGGTGTGCCCACGTGCATGGGAGCCTGGCTCCCCTCTTCAGGCTGTGCCCCTCCCGCAGCCAGCCCCTTAATCCGCCGCCCACATCCTGCCGGAGGTCGTGGGGTCTGCGGGGGAGCTTGGCTTCGGGGCTGCCTGTGGCCCCCGCCCTCATGACTCAGGCACAGGCTTTTGCTCCTCGGCTGCCAGCCTCGTGGGAGAGGCCTTGCTGACGGGCCGGCAGCTGGGCGGTGGGCAGAGCCCGGCCGAAGCCTGGCCTCCAGTGGACTCCCCTGTGGGGGCCCTGGCAGGTGGAGGGGTGACGGGCGTGCATGGCTGCTGTCCTGGCTGCCCCTCACTGCTGCCAGCAGCCCTGCTTCTCCGCGGGGGGCCCAGTCTGAGTGTCATTACTGAGGTGCTGGGGCGCCTGGCTGGCATGCTGTGTGACGTGGTCCAAGTTGCTATAACAACGCCCCGATGCCTGTCATTGCAGCCCCCCCCCCCCTGGCCTCCTCTGCTTCGGGCTCTGGCACACACACAGGCGCACTCTGCGTGGGGGGTGGCAGGTGTGGGTTGGGGGGCGGTGGCCCAGGGGTGGGCGTGGGCACGAGCCAGAGCGCTGTGACTCAGAGAGGCAAGGGCGTGTGCCCAGGTGCCTGGTGAGTGGGGACTGGCCCCCGCCTGCAGCCAGCTCTCCCACCAAGCAAACAAGAAAACTATGGCCAGGCATTGCCCAGGCCTTTAAGGCCACAGCTGTCCCCTGAGGGAGGCTGTGGCCGGGCCTGAGTCCCGTGGCCCTGGCGTGTGCGCCCTGCGGCTCCTCCTTGGGTGAGGCTCTTCCCTGGACAGTTGTGCCCACCCGGGCTGGTCCACGTGCCTCCTGCACAGTCCTGGGGGTGGCTGTCCCCCTGTTTGCTTACTGTGGCACCGAAGTGTGGAGGCGAAGAGACATGCAGACCGTCACGGAGAGCTCTGTGGTTCCTCGGCGGGCAGGTGAGAGAGGGCAGCGGCAGGAAATGCCAGGTGTGGGGAAGCCCGGCACCTGCGGGAGGGAGGGAGGGAGAGGCGGATGAGGAAGGGCCCAGGGGCAGGAGGGTGAGCAGGAGAGGCCATGTGTCCTTCAGCCCCAGGTGAAGCGGGGGGACCAGTGGGCAGAGGTGCGCGTCAGGCATCAGCCTGTCCTTGGGGGCGTGCTCACCTCGGTCCTGTTGGGACGCGCTGACCTTTCACCTTTCGCGGGGAAGCTGTTGTCTTTTGCGGGGACAGCCCGGCCCGTTGGAACGTATCCTCCTCGTGTTCAGCATGGGCCAGTGTCCCTCCCCACATGGCTCACCAGCTGTCCCAGCAGCATTTATTAGCAGGCCGCCTCTGATTTGGGCCGTTGCGTGTGTCCTACCCTGAATGTCCATATGCGCACGGGTCTGTTTTAGACTTTCTTTCCTACTCCTTCGGTTTATGTTTTCGTGCAGCTTTAATTGGGAGGCTTCCTAGCATTTCCCAGAACAGCTTTATTGAGCTGGAGCTCACATG
Organism: Lyroderma lyra; assembly: GCA_004026885.1. Classification (NCBI taxonomy): domain Eukaryota; kingdom Metazoa; phylum Chordata; class Mammalia; order Chiroptera; family Megadermatidae; genus Lyroderma; species Lyroderma lyra. The sequence continues at coordinate 2,646 of PVJL010018326.1, forward strand.
CCCTTTTGAAGTGTGCAGTTCAGTGGGCTTCCCTGTGTTCAGAGTTGTACACCGATCACGACTCTCGTATTCCAGAACCTTCCCGTCACCCAGAGGAAGCCCACAGCTGTTAGCAGTCTCGGTGGGTCCCTTCCCCCGGCCTCCCCGTCCGCCTCCATTCCTGTGGGCTTGCCCGTTCCGGATGGTTCTCGTAAGTGGAACGCACGTGTGTGTCCGGCCCGTTCTCAGCACAGCGTTTCCAAGGCCCATCTGCGGAGCCGGGCGTGTGCGAGTCATGTTCTGGGGCTGCGAAGCCTGCTGGGAGTGTCCTCTTTCCTCTGCTTCGTGCTTTCTAGGACAGCCACCCTGCATCTCTCCCCCCGTGTGAACTCTCTGTCAGCTTGTCTAGCCCTAAAACGTGGCTGGCACGTCCCCGGGGTGGGCGGAAAGACACCCTCGTGAGAGAGGGCCGCTCTGTCCGCGGGCAGTGGGCTTCGTGCATTCCGTCTGCCTCTGTCCTCATGGCCGTTTCGAAGTCTCCGCTCAGAGATTCCTCCCATGTCGTGGTAAACGTGTTCTGTGGTCTGTTAGCTGCTTGTTGCTGCTGTAAAAGGGGTCTGCTTTGCCCCGCTGCCCCCCAGCTGGTCATGGGTGTGTGCGGAGGCTCCCCCTTTCTCCGTGCGAATTTTATACCCTGCTACGCTACCACGGTCTTAAAGGCTCGAACTCTGATGTGGTCTCTGGCGTTTTCCAAGTTTTCCGTGCTGTCATTTGCAAAGAGGGTCTTTCACCCCACCTCTATTTCTCATGTCCCTCGTTGGTGCCTCTCGTGAAAGGGACTGCACTGCTGATGTCCCCAGGACGGTGTGTGACAGTGCTGGGACTCGGGGCACCTTTGCTCATTCCTGGGTCTCTGGGAACTGCTTCCAGCGTTTCGCCTTTAAGTAAGGTGCTCCCTTGAGGACCGAAGGACAGTCACTTCATAAGAGAGGTTCTGGAGCGTTTGCACCAGTTTTTAGCATCTGTGGAGAAACTCACGAACTTTACGCTTCTGTCCATCAGTATTCTGTCCATCTATACTCTGTCCATCTGTATTCTGTCCAGTACGTGCATCGCGTTCCCGGGTTTCCCGATGCTGAGCGTGCCTTCCTTTCCTGGAGGACTGAGCACGTGGACTTCGGTTTCTTCGTGTTCTATTTAGCATTTTGGCATCAGTGTGTGTAACTGGTGCTGGTTTGCCACTTCCCTTTTTTGGACAGTGTCATGCCTGCTTCACAAGGGCGTCACAGTGTCTTTGTGGACAGAGCTGTCACACGCACGTGTGCACAGCTGTGAGTGTGCCCTTGTGTGGACCTCTGTGCCCATACGTCCACATCTGCACCCGTCTGTGCCTGTGGGAAACCCGGAATTCGCCCTGATGCCTCTGAGCTCCATCACGTGGTGCCACCTGGGAAGGGGGGTGCTAAGCAGGGGTGACACGCAGGCGGGGGACCTGTGTGAGGCAGACCAGAGACGGCGGTGCCTGGTGCAGGGGGCCACTGTGCAGGGCTGGTGGGAGGGACTGCAGCCACGGGCTGGCCGGGCCCTGGCCCTAAGCGCCTGTCCCTGCCTGTGATTCTGGGTAAGTTCGGTGTTCTCCTGTTAAAAATTGGGGTTTACACTGGATCAGGGTATACCTGGCCCTGATGATGCCTCTGTCCCCACCCATGTCGGCATCATCCCCGGCCCCGTGGCCCCAAGCAGGTCTCAGACATCTCCACACAACACTTCAGCCTTGGCACCAGCTATGACCAGACCCAGGGCCCAGTCTGTTGGGCAGCCTGGTCTTGAGGGGTGTGGTGACCTTCATCCGGGGTTTCCAAGCTGGCCTGGCTTCCAGAGCACCCCCAAGGGCACTTGCGTGTGGCTGAAGCATTTTGGTGGCTGCGTGGGCAGCGGACAGTAGAGAGACGTGTGTGGTTCCAGATGGCATCAGGCCAGCTTGAGGGCTCCTGACTCACGGTGTCCGCCGGCCCCTGTGGGCAGGCAGCCCGGGCCACTCAGCATCCATCCGGAACAGCGTGGGCGGCCCGAGCACCCCTGGGCCTCCATCCCCGCCCTCCCCCGGGGCAGCTCAGTGTTCTCGAACCCTGGCAATGGCAGGTGGGCGGGCTGGCATTAGTGGACACCCCGCACAGCCCCGTGTGGCCGCAGATGCTGGGGTCTCATTTCCTCCTCTTGAACTTGGCTGTCCCATTTTGCCCTAGAAAACAGATTTTTCCCCAAAGGGCAGGCCTCGGGGGTGTGATTCACCTTACTCCAGGTCAGCGCATCCCTTTCTTGGTCAGCGGGGCCAGGCTGCCATAGACCCTTGGGCCTGGGGGGCTGGCGGACATCAGGTGCACACGGACCTGGGCTGTCCAGGCCTCACCCTGGCTGCCCTCTGGCCCCGTTAGGATATGAATGGCCACAGCCTGGCTGCAGGAGGGTGGGTCTCCCAGAAGGTGTTAAACTCAGCTGTCACTAGCATCCTTGTCCTGTTCCCTGAAGGACAGGTCAGCGGGGTGCTAGAGCCTGCTCTGGGCTCACCCCCAGGGCCCTGTCCTCTCCTTGCTGCTGGACCCAGAGTCTGGTCATTGGAGCCCCACCTGGAGCTGGGTCTGGGTGTTCCCTCCCACCCGGGGTCCAGTGGCATCCTGGTGGTGGGCTGCCCCCTCCTCACAGGCCTGGGGTTTGCCCTGGGGCACTCCCAGCACCTTCACTTCCTCTAAGGCCCTGTAAACAGGACCTGGGCAGTGCAAGGACAGACGGCTTCCTTCAGGCTGCTGGGGGGCAGCAGGGAGGGAGCCCGGCGCCAGCCATGGGGCACAAGGCCGGAGGAGGCTGGCAGCCTTGGCGGGCCGTCACGGAAGCTGCTCGGTAGGGGGTTTCCTTGGGAGCGGACATTGTCCCCGTGACCTCCGTCCAGCAGCTTTGGGGCTGCCCAGGGCCATTCCCGGGCACTGCAGCTGATCAGTGTCTGCTCAGCCCCCCGGCCGGGCCCTGCTGGGGCTTCTTCCGCCGGCCTTTGTCCAGCTGCTCCCTCCCTCTTCCTCCGCTGGCTCCGCTGTCCCCACGGCTGCCTGTGCCCCGTGGGGACAACTTGGCTGGGAAGTTGAGGCGTGAGCTGGTTGTGGGTGAGCGAGGGGGAGCAGTGGGGTGGAGGCCGGCGACACCACGTGGGCACAGGGCACAGAGGCCTGGGTTTGTGTTGGCACCTGAGTGCCCCATGGCCCCCTGTGGTCTCCTAGCGGGGGGCGGGGCACGGGCCTCCTGGATGCCAGTCCCGAAGGGTTTGAGGCCCAGTGTGGCCACCGGGTGGGGCACCGAATCGCAGGGGGGCCCTCGTGGGCATTTCCCATTCTTGGACTTGGCGTTCCGCTCTGGCTGGTGCACAGTGAGTGTGAGGGCTGTGTCTGTGGGGTCCGGCCCCGTCCTCCTGGGTCCTGGTGCCTCCTGCCTGGGGTCCGCCTCGCTCCCAGGACAGCACTGGTGATGCTCCAGGGCCTTCCAGAGACTGAGAGCCGTGGGTCCCCCCTACATCTTGTCTGCTCGGGGAGACACCCCCGCAGCTGCCACTCTGCTTCCAGACTGATCTTTCAGGATGATGATTTCACCGGAATTTTACAAATTAAGCTTTAATACTTTAAAATTATACATGCATCAAGTTAGAGAGTAAATGAGTTCTCCATGGTTAATTAAGAAAGCAAAGTTGCGGCCCCACCCCCCCGAGTCAGCTCCTTATGTCGCCCCTGAATCCTGGGCCCCCACTGCTATTCTGTGACTTCGCAGCATTTAGTCGTTTTTTGTTGACTTGCAAGGTGAGGACTAAAGCGTCTTTCCACACGTGTGCTCACTGTCACACACACACCGCATATGCACATGCACGCACATGTACACACTTCATACACATGCACCTCATGCACACACCTCACACATGCAAGTGCACACACACACGCACACACTTCATACACATGCACACACCACACCACACACATGCACACACAAGCGTGCACATGCACATACCTCATGCACACACCACACACATATGCACACATAGGCACACACCTCTTACGCACGCACCTCACACACACCACACACATGCACACACTTCACACACATACACACCACAGACAGGCACACATCTCTTACACATGCACGCACCTCACACACTATACACATGCACGCACCTCACACACTATACACATGCACACACCTTACACATGTGCACACCTCACACATGCACAAGCACACACACATGCACACACAAGTGCACACATGCACACAAGCATGCACATGCACACACCACACACACACACACACCACACACACACACGCACACAGCACACACACATGCACACACCTCTTACACATGCACACCACACACACGCACACACAGGCACACACCTCTTACACATGCACACACCTAACACACACCACACACATGCACACACCACACACACGCACACACCTCTTACACATGTGCACACCTCATGCACACACAGGCACACACACGTGCATGCCCACTCCCTTGGGCCCTTCCCCCCAGCACAATTGCATGTTACGTCACTCTCAGGTGGACGAGGGCTTTGTAAACCAGGTGGGTTTTCCTTTCCTGCCCGACTTGTTGGGTTCATAATTGTCTGCGTGCATTGTGTTTTTCATACTTGCTAGCAATGTAGCCCCAAGCCCTCCTCCAGTCTTGCCGTTTTGCCTCCTCATCAAGGGCTCATTTTCTCTCTAGAGAGCCTTTCTGAGGGCTCTCTAGAAACTTCTGCGGGCTGCAGTCTACCCTTGCCCTCCTGGCCTGGGCTCAGCCTCCGCCCCGGGTCCTTCCTCAGGCCGTCCGTGCCTGCCTGCTTCCCAGCTAGAGCCGTCTGCGGGGCACATCCCGGGTGCCTTCCTGGGAGAGGTGCAGGCGGGTTGTCCCGAGACCCCCGCGTGAGTGTCTTCAGTTCTCGTCCCAGCCCGCCCCACCCCAGGCCATCCCGGTTTCGGGGTCTTTGTGCCCCCCGAGTGCGCGGGCGCTGTCCGTGGCCAGGGTCCTGAAGTCTCGCGGGCACCAGGCTGGCCGTGGTCCTGCCCGTCCCCGACTACTTCCTGGCTCCTTTCAAGTTCAGGTGTGCCCAGTGCGGGGTGGTCACCAGGACCCCCGTGTGCTGGGTCCCTCCCCTCGGTTTTCTCTGTCTCTGGATCTCCAGCGCTCGATGGAGGCGCTCCTGGCTGATCGGGGGCTTCACTGCTGTTTTCTCTTTTTGTCGACTTCCGGGGAGACCTCTTCAGCGCGTCCTTCACCTCCCGACCCCGTTCTTCATTTCTCAGCGCTCCCCCGTGTTCTCCGGAAGGCCCTGTCTGCAGGCTGCATCAGGGTTCTCAGCGTGTGCTCCGAGGACCCCTCCCGGGCTCCCTGAGGTGCTCCCTCTGCCAGCTCCGCGCTCCGCGGCCGGATTTCTTCACCGCTCCCCCCAGAAGCGGGTGCTGCCGCACACGTGCCGGAGGCAGGCCCGAGCACGCAGCCCGTGTGCTGCGCCCCCGAGCGTTGCCAAGTGTGGGACGTGCGCTGTGCTCCTGCGTTGTGTTGTTTGGGAAATCGGAGTTATTTTCCATAAAGAGATGTTATTTGTGGTAACAGGTAATGGGCCTACCGCTGTTATTTTAAAGTGAATTACGTACTTTGTAAAAACTTTATTTTAATTTCTAGGGTAGCGATTGGTGATACACGGCACCCCCATACACCCGAGCTGTTTGGGGTCCTTGATAATTCCTAGCCGTGGAAGCATCCTGCGTGGGGACATCTGGGGTCCACTGGGTGGTGGCCTCCTGGGCTGCCCTGTTGTGGACGGCTCGATGGCACGGGCACCGCAGGGCCCGGGGGCCTGCTCCTCAGCCTGTGTGATGCTCGCTTGGGTCACTGCCCTCCTTCCCCCAGGCGGCTCTGTGTGGGCAACTTGAGTCATCGCTGTCAGGTTCCCGGAGCCAGGCCTGATCTGCGGGGAGCGCTCCTTCTGCACTGCTGTTGTTGGCATGTGGCAGCAACAGACAGGCCTCCATGTGCACAAGGTCACGGGCCCGGTGACACAGCGGCACGTGCACAGGCACACCCAGAGTGTGCATGGCACTGGAGGTCACAGGAGGCAGTTTCCAGGCCACCCTGGAGCTGTGGCTCACGGAGGTGCAGGCTGGGCAGCAGGCGCCTGGGGCTGTCACCCTGTTTTGAGGGCTTGGGCGTCTGCTCAGCCTCACGGCTGCTCTGATGGGCAGGCCCCCATGACCCTCGTGTGCAGGTGAGGGAGCTGAGGCCTAGTGGTGGTCAGTGGCCCGCCCAGACTGCATGGATAGAGCGAGGGACAGATCGGCCAATGGCGGCAGCCAGTGGGCGGGTTCTCAGCCCAGCGCAGTGCTCAGCCCCAGCTGTGTCGTGGGGACCGGCGTGCATGGGGGACCCAGCAGTCTCAGGAGCCAGACGGGGTGGGCTGCTCACGGGAGAACAGGGGAGCTGGGGCTCCAGGTGGGACCTCTGTGGTCTTCGGGAGGGGTCCCTTGGGAGGGTTTGTTCCCAGTATCCCCATGCTGCACAGTGGGCACGAAGTTGTTGGGAAGGGGCTGAGCTGCGGCACCAGCACGGGCAGGCTGGGCTGGGGACACTCGGGGCGACGGGCAGCTGGCCTGACTCTGACCTCTGACTCTCCCTTCCATCTCGTTTTGTGTCCCTGCAGCTCCGTGGAAGGTGGCGGCCCTGCACTCTGTGAGAAGATGTCCTATGGGTCCATCAGTGGCAGCGGTGGCCTGGGGAGCCGAGGCCCTTTCGGGGGACCCTCGCGACAAGGCTATCAGCCCCTAGGTAATGACGGTGGTGGGCGGTGTGGGCAGGGGAGGTAAGGGGATGGTAGTGGCAGGTCTCCGCTGGACTGTGTGTGTTGGTGGCCTGGACAGGTTCTGTCCTTTTGGACGGTGCTGCCTGTGACCAGGGCAGTGTTGGCCCGGACTACGGTGGGGCGGTCGGGCCAGTTAGCCCTTTCCTCGTTCTGCTGTCCGTCCCGCCGCCCTTGCATCCTTGTTGGTGGAGCATCACGGTTCGCTTTGCTCCGCAACCGGTGGGGTTTGCTCCTGAGTCACGGGCGTTGTGCGTGGCTCCCAGGAGGAGCAGGTCACGGGGGACAGAACTGTCCCTGGCCGCGTTCCTGCTCTGCGTTTGGGGATGTGAGCCCCATGGCATTTGTACCTGGTCCGGGCGTTTGGGGCCTGAGGGTGCTGTCCGGACGCTGGGTGCCCAAGGCAGGGGCCCGGGCCTTGTGCCCACGCCTTCCAGGAGCGCTCTGCCCTCTGCCTGGTCGGCACCAGACGGTGGGCGTGGGCCGCCGTCCTCTGGTTTTAGCTTGCGTTGCCCTGGTAACGAAGGGGAGAGACCAGTTTTTCTTGTTTATGAGGCATTTGGGTCTCTCCCTTGGTTCACAAGTTCTGTGTGTCTTTGTCTGGAGTTTGCCTCATTCCGATGGATTTGCAGCGTTTCCGTTTGGGTCGTGGCCCTGGGAGCCTTGTCGGCTGAGCAGCAGACGTGTCCAGTTCCTTGCTCTCCCGGGGGTGCCTGCTGAGGGACAGAGGTTCTCCGCTGTGACACTCCCGAACTGCCCCCGCCCCCACCCCCGTTCCTCTCCCGGTTTCCATCTGTCGGTCTCGTTTGTGAATTCTGTTACACGGTGAGAACTTTTACCTTTACCTTCCCGGAAAGCCACCACGTATGTTTTCCACGTTTGCTGCTTGCGTTCAGTGTGTGTCCCGCACAGAGGGACTCCGCCTTAGGCCACCACGCCCCACTGTGCCTGCCTTGCAGCGCCGCCCAGCGCAGCGGCCCCCAGGGCCCGGGAGGGAGCCACACGGTGCCGGCTGCCCGAACGCCCACAGGGCTTCCAGATCCTCCCCCACCTTCTGCTTTTCTCCTTGGAGAATCCAGATGTTGCTTCTGGAGCAGAACTGCCTCTGCCGCTGGCTTTGCGTCTTGCCACGTGGCTAGCTCTTCGGTACTGGACCAATTTGCCTGTAGAATCCCGAGTTTTCCTGTCCGCAGGACGATGTCCTCCGTGGGTAATGGCCGTCTCTGCCCCTCGCTCGGCTGGCCGTGGCCGTGGCCGTCCCTCACTGTCCGTGGAGTGCGCTAAATGTTGGACAGAGTATGGAATCCGCCATTTCCCCTGCCCATTGCCAGAGAGCAGCCCGCGGGACCCCTGTGTGGGCAAGGATGGGGAAGGCGATCTCGGGCCAGCGGGCACTAGCAGAGGCCTGAGGGCCTGGAAGCAACGTACTTCCACTGGGTCTGGGGGTTCTGGGGCGCACGGAGGCCCCGTGAGGGGAAGCCTGCTCGGGAGCGCGGGGCTCAGGCCTGGGAGCCTGGGGAGAGGCTGCCGCAAGGGCCCGGCCTCTCTCCGCCAGCCCCCTCTAGCGTCCCCCTCCCCCACGGCCTGCGGATGGTGGGATGGGGCTGGGCCAGGGGGCGGGAGGGATGTCACCAAGCCGCCACGGCCCTGGGGCTCCAGGCACCAGGCCCGGCCCTGCAGGAGGGAGAGTGGGGGACCGCTCATGCCCGGGGGCTCACCCCAGAGCCTGGGTTCCGCTTGCGGAGGGGGCTGGCAGGGGCGGCCACGTCCTCGCTGTGTGCTCGGGAGGAGGGGGTGGGCCTCTGCAGGCCAGGCCGTCTGTCGCCCCTGCCTGCCCCGCGCTCTGGCCCCGGGAGCAGGTGGGAACGAAGGTGTCAGTGCGCTCCTGAGGGCAGGGGACACGTAGGAGCAGCCTCAGCCTGGCCCCAGAGGCCCTCTCCCTGGACCCGGGGACGGCCCCCATGCCCGACTTGCTCCTTGTCCCCGGCAACGGCTGTGGGAGGCGGGCAGGGCCGGTGGCCTCCTCTGGAGGTGGGCACTGTGGCCTGGGAGTGCAGGGCCTTGTCGGAGGCCGCCCGCCAGGCCGTGGAAGGCTGGGAATTGCACCCAGGCCCCTGGACAACCAGCGGGGAGGGCGGTGGGCGGAGTGGGCAGCAGCGCCTCAAACCGAAGGCAACGTGGAGGCACCTGGGAGCCGCGTCCCCCCTCACGGCCTGGGCTTTAAACACCCACCTTTTGGTGCCTTTCCGGGGCCAGGGGTCACCCCCAAAGGCCGGGGGACGCCCGAGCCCAGCTCTCTGCCCACCGCTGCCCCGAGGAAGGACTTGGCTGCCAGGGCCCAGGGCCGGATGGCGGGGGCCCGTGCCTCCCGGGCCAAGAGGAGGCCCAACTTCTGTCCCCTGGTGTCCAGGGTCAGCAGGCACCACCGGCTGCTGTTTGGCGTGGGGCTGCCGCCGCCCGCAGGTACCGCGTGTGGAGCCGCATCCTGCAGCCGTGCACGCGCTCGGCCACTGCCACTGCGACGTGGACCTCGAGCACAGGTGGTGGGACCTGCGGGCCCCCGTGGGCGCTGCGCCCTGGGACCCGTCCTGTCTCAGCTGGCTGTGCCCGGGCACCGGGCGCCTCGTCGCGTGCTCACGGCCGTGTGCGCGTCTCGGGGGGCGCCTGTCCCTGGCGGCCTCCTGCTCCGTCCGACGGCCCTGGGCTTGGGGACCGGTCGCACAGCCGTGCTGCACACGCTTCCTCTCAGCCCCGCCTCGTCGCCTGTCTTCTCAGCGGTGTCTTTTGGGTCAGAACGTGTGCACTTTAGGGTTACCCGTGTTTCCTTTGGTGGGTTTGCTCCTGATCCTGTCCCACCACCTCTGCTTTGGACCGGAGTGGTGACAGCAGTGCTGCCCACCAGAGCCGGGCAGGGCGTGATGACGTTCTGTGCACAGGGACTGTGACCTCCCTGTCCCTGTCTGCTTCTAGCCACCCAGGTGGACCCGAGTGACCTCCAGGAGCTGGTCCAGGAGACGTCAGCCAATGTCTTCCGGATCAACTCCAACGGTGAGCCTCCACCCCGGCCCCGCTGACCTGGGCCACCACGCGCTGCTGGGGGTTGAGGTGACACGGGCGGTGGCTGTGCTCATGGCTCTCCCCCGACTAGACCGCTCTGCACTCCGGGCCCCGTGCTCCCCGGGCACCTGGCTCTGCCCCTGCACAGTGCTGCCCCGCTCAGGCGCCCCTCAGCCTCGCTCCTGCCCCCGTCACATGCCCCGTGTGATCTGGACGCGTCCCCAAGGGGAAGGAGCCAGGCAGAGCCTCCCTGAGGCTGGGGGTCGGGGTGAGAGTCACACACCTCTGCCCTCAGTTCCTGCAGACCTGGGGGGCCCGGGGCTGGGGGGCTCGCTGCATCTCGTGGGCGAGGGTGCGTGCTGGCCCACCCCTAAGCTCTGAGATCGCTCAGGTCAGTGAGAGCTGATGAGCAGAGGAGAGGAGGAAGCCCCCTCCCCCGATTGAGGGCGAGGCCCATCGAGGCAGCTCCCAGGAGCCCTTGAGCCCTGTGTGGCGCTGTCCCAGGACAGCTGGGGACACGGGCCTACCTGGGGGCCTGCTGGGCTGTGACGCACTGAGTGTGGGGCTGTGCTGTGCCAGCCGGGAGGCTCCTGGCACTTCCGGCCCTGGTGTCCTGGCCTGGCAGGCATAGGGTCACCCGATGGTCTCCCACCTCCTGGGCCCCATGTCCTCGGGCTGCCAGCGCCGGGCTTGTACCCTGGGGCCTGGTTACTGCCTGGCAGATGGTCTTCTGCTCCTTACACCTGTCCCCCTTCTCTTGACAGTGACGTCCTTGGAGCAAAGCCTCCGGTCCCTAGCGATGCCGAGTGACATGCAGGAGCTGCGGGACAGCCTGTGAGTGTGTGTGTGTGTGTCATGCACGTGGTTGTGCCCTTTGCCTGCTCATACACCAGCCTGACCACACAGCACCCCACAGCCGCCTGGCACACACGCCCTCTCCACCTTCCCACCCACCCAGCCAGCCACCCACCCTGCGTGGGGCCTGCGCTGGGGCTTCCGGCTCCTTCTGTGCTTCAGCGTTAGGAGCCGGGCTCGCGGTTGGGGCGAATCTTTGTATCCACTGCCTCTGTCTGAGTTCGGGCCGTGGATGGGTGTGTCCCTCTCAGGTCGAGCGGGTGACACTTTTGGGGCGCTCTCGGTTTCCTGGGCTGCCTTGCCCGGCTGGCTGAAGGGGGAGCTCACCAGCTGGGCCCGGAGAGGAGCCCGAGCTCCAGGACACCCCGACATGGGGCACCACCCCGCCCCCTTCAGCCCCAGCCTTCAGGCCTGGAAGCTCCCTTTGGCACCTCCTGCCCCCATGAGCCCCTCCTCTCTGTGAGCAGCTCCCAGCCAGGCTTCCAGAGACTTCCGTGATCCTGTCCCCTGGTGGCCTTTGTGCCCGGCCCTGACTGTGAGCATTTTTAAAGGACTTGAGGGTTGCCGGCTCGGTGTGCCCTCCACACTGACCGCCGCCAGCTTTATATTTTGCCGAGTCAGGACACAGGACAAGTACGCCAGCGCACGCTACTGCTGTCACTTCAAAGGACAGGCAGGCTGGCGTCCGGGCACCCGGGCCCTGGTCTCAGGACGGGGGACAGGCCTTGGCCTTCACGTGGAGTGAACTAGGCTTCGCGAGCGTCCCCCAAGCCTGAGCCTGTTCGCGTCTTGCACAAGGCAGGCGGGGCTTCGCCGTTTCCGTCAGCTGCCTCCAGGGCCCCGTCACGGGCTCCCGGCTTGGCCCGCGTGGGCTGGTGACCTCCCCCCGGTGGGGGCGGCTCGGTGGCAGCTGACCTGCTCATCTGCGCCGGCCAGGGCTCTGCTGGGCTGCTGAGGACAGTCGCTGAGTGACTGCACGTCGGGTCCCGGGGCCCCGCGTGGGCCGTGCCTGTGGGCATCCCTGTGAGCTCAGCGTCGTACCGCTGCCGGCAGCGCCCGTGCCCGGAGTGGCGGGGCTGGAGCGGGGCTGGGGCTGGGCCGTGCCAAGCCCTCACGGGGCTCTGCTCATCCTGCGGACACGGCAGGTGGGGTCGGAGCTCCATTCAGGCTGCACTGCTGGCTTCCCAGCCCCGGCCCTCTGAGTGGTCCTGGCCCGTCCAGTGGGGGTGCGGCTCACGCACGTGCCAAGGGGTCCTGGACTGCACTGTCCAGCTCTCAGCCCGATTGCACCCCCAGGGATGCTTAGACCCCACGGGGGCCGGGCAGGTCGGACGGCACGGGGCGGGGGGCAGGTGCCCGAGGCTTACGGGGGCTGGACTGCAGCGTCCACCCAGCCTCAGGGGCGGTGCTTCGGCGTGTTCTGGCACGGGTGGGCACCACTCCGGCCCCCTTCTCTTCCAGTGGTGACCTCCGTTGCCATGGAAATAGCAGCATCAGAGCTGAGCGCGGCACTTCCTGGCACCCCAAAGGGCAGCGACCCGAGCAGGGGGCGGGCTCCCCGCAGCCCCGCGCCGCACCGTCCCTCCTGCTCCCCACGCGTGCCGTTCCCCGTTTCGTTGTGTCTCGCCCTCGCTGCCCGTCAGCTGTCAGCGGTTTAGTGCCGCAGATCGGAACGAGCCCTTTTGGGTGGCCCGTGTGGCCCTGGGTCCTGGCACAGGTTTGGGGCCCGAGAGCGTCCTGTGCAGCCAGCACGGGGCGCCTGTTGGTAGCACCTCCCGGGGGGGCGGCGCGGGCTGTGGGGTGTCCACCCGGTCAGACGGCGTCCAGCCCCGCACGTGGTCTGTGAGGGTCTTCTCGTGTCCTCGGGCTGGGGCCAGCACTGTGCCCCACCCCCACTGCTGCCGAGTGAGGGGCCTGCACGGAGCCGAGCGGGGGCCTCGGGCCGTCTCTGGTGTCAGCAGGTTCTCCTGTGTCCTGTCTTCGGCTGGCCTGGCGGGCACGTCCGCAGGAGGCCTGAGGGCAGGGTTTGCCCCTGCTGTCTGTCAGAGGGGCAGTGGCCAGCTGCAGGTGACCTTACCAGTCACACAGAATTGGGAGAGAATTGGACCTGGACGTGGGGTCTCACCCAGGCCCCGCGGAGGCCGGCCGAGTGCATGCGGGCCCCCCAGTGCCTTTCCATAGGAGGGCTTGTGGCTGAGGCCCCTTCGGGGGGCTGCAGGTGCTGACCCAGCAGGCCGGAGGTTGTCTGCGGTGACCGTGGTGGGGGCGCCGCCCTGGCGATGGCAGACTCGAGCCTTGTGTCTGCACGGGCGTCCTGAGTCACTGTGTCCTTCTCTCCCCGCACCTCTTTTCTGTCCCCATCTCTGTCCCCTCGTGGGCCTGACTCTCCGGGTCTGTCCGTCCGTCCTCCTCCCTCCCGTGGCTGCTCCCTGTCCTCCTGTCTCCTCCTGCCCTCTCGTTGTCCTCTGTCACCCTTGCTCTGTCCCTGTGTCCCGCCCTGGCTTCTGCTGCTGCCTGCTTCCTCCCATGTGCCCGTGGCCCCGCCCCGCCTCTCAGGCACAGGGTGCAGCAGGACACTAACCACACCATCGCAGCCAGCACCAGCGCCGTGAAGCAGCTGTCGGAGCTCCTGCGGGGCTGCTCCCGGGTAGGTGTCCCCGTGGGGTGGGGTGGGCGGCCTGTGGCTGGGAGGGGGGTGCGTGGC
>PVJL010018327.1:0-16166 GCA_004026885.1 Lyroderma lyra
TCCAGAGGCTGGCTCCCAAACTCCTTCCGTCCCCAGCTTCCCAGTCTCTCTCCCCTCCCCCAAACTGCGCAGCTCCGAATAGTCAGCAGGGTTCGCGTCCCACGTGGTCCGTCTCTGCTCCCTTCCCTCTCCCCGACTCGCCCCTTTCTCGCCAGCCTTCAGGTTTACTTGCGATTTGTGGATTTCTCAGCAGCCGGTTCGTCACTCAGGGTCCGCTTTCTTGGCTCCTGGTCGGCCGTTCAATTGTGTTTTCTGGGAGAGGCTTTAGGAACCTCCTCTCCAGTCGCCATCTTGTCTTCTCTCTCTCTGCTTAATTTCTAAGAGCTAAAGGGGGCACCTTTACAAATTGCTTCAGCATAACAGGAAAACACAAACTCCTTCAAACTAGGTCCTGTGGTCACCCCAATACAAAGGGTGAGTGGGCAGGGCATGAAAGAGTGAGACTTCTGAGTACACTTTGTTCTACAGTTCTGACTTTTGAACCATAAAAATGTTTCATGTATTTTAAAAAAAATAATAGAAAGATACATACTCTAAAATTAAGAACAAACAAAGACAAGTAAATCTAATTGTATATCAAATTTTCTATGGTTATGCTATTTCACATTGCTTTAAAACCCATTATTCTAAATACACTTGACCCCCAAAAGTGGGGTAGGCTTAAGGGTGCTGATCCCCCATGCAGTCAAAAATCTGCATATAACTTTGACTTCCCCTTAACTCAACTACTAATACCCTAATATTGACCAGAAGCCTTATCAACATGAACAGTCAATTAAAATATTTCGTATGTTATATGCAAACTGTATTCTTACGATAAAGTAAGCTACAGGAAAGATAATGTAAAAAAAGTTATAAAGAAGAGAAAATACATTTATAGTACTGTATGTATTCACTGAAAACTATTCCGCATGTAAGTGTACTTGTGTCGTTCGACCCTGTGATGTTCAAGGGTCAACTGGCCTTTATTCTTGAAATAGATTTATTCTACCACCCAAAAGAATGGCAAAAATATTATAAAACTTCTCTAAGTAGGGTGATTATAACACTGTGGTAGTAATAATTTGAAACGATTTTATGTATATCATAGAATAAAAATTATGCTAATATCATTACAAATCAAATTTGTTCATGGAAGACAAGAAATGTAACATAAACTAAGAAATAAAAACTGAGTTTTAATTTGTAAAAGAAACATCGATATGAGATCTAGGTTTTTCTTATTAGGAACATTTCTGTCTAACTCTGTCCCATGACAGGACCTAAAAGAAACTAGGCCACAAGATTGAGTATATGTAACTCTCAGATGCTGATTTCTAAATGTCATTCCCACCAGAAGAAAACAGGGCTCCTCGGGTCATTGATTTCAGGGTTCAGGCATGAAAAACACGAAATGGGCCTAGGCAAATCATTGTGCTAGATGACAATGGTGCATTCAAATACTAATAGAGCCTTGGTCAAAGGACACAGGAACCAACCTGAGGGGGACAATATGACCATTATTCCAAGGAATAATGCTCATATTTGATTGCAATACATTGAATAAATACAGATTCAAGTGTCCATAGTGGTAAGAGGGAGGAGAGTGAGAGAGAGAGAGAGAGAGAGAGAGAGAGAGAGAGAGAGAGAGAGAGAACAAACAAAGTGGGATACATTTTGCAGAAGAGTAAGGTTGGTAATAAATGGAGGACCAAGAGTTGTAAAGTCATCACTTGGCAACGTCCAAGGTTAGAACTGTGGTGAGCAGGAATTCGGCTGGGTGATAACGTGACAGGGAGGGACCTTAGTGACAAGGGAGGTCACTGGGGTACAGGCTCTCTATGACCATCCACAGATTCCAGAGCTAGTGCAGAGTTAGCCATAGAGTGGTCTGCAATATCTGCCTTAGCCCAATGACCCTACTTCCCACCAAAAAAGTGAACCACTGGAAATAATATTCCTCCAAAAGTGATGCCAAAAACGGGGGGGAGGGGAAATGAGGTAAGACTTGGAGGCAAATGTGAGAGATGCTAACTCCCTGTGGAATTGGGAACTGCACAGCACGTATACTTAAAAATGGCATTTATTATTACACCTCCAATTTTCTAATCAATAAAAAATGTATGTACAGTAGTGTCACAGTGAACACATTATGCATAAAATTCTCTCCAGCTAAGAAACATTTCCTGAGCAGAAGGAAAACTTCTAGGTCAGAATATGAGCGGTTTTGAGGATATTTACATACAGCGCAAAACTGGTTCTCCAAAACGTAGTGAGCAGACTCCTCAGCAGTAGCTAGCACTGAGAGTGAGGCAGCAGACAGGTAACTAAGGAAGGCCTTCTCTGAGAGAGTGGTGTGTGTACGGAGGAGTTTTAGTAAACAACATGTGTGTATGGGAGGGGGCACACCCAACTCAGCACAGCAGGTGGGGGAAACAGGCCTACGGAAAAGAGAATCCACATCGCACCAGCAGACCTTGGAAGTGGCCTCTGAGAGAAAGAAGAGGTCCTCTCCACAGGCTATAGAGACCAGCAGGATGAGAGAAGGGCAGAGAAGGGGCAGAACTGTCTCCTTGGGTTCCCACCACCTGACAATTGGGAAACTGCCACATTCACAGCAGGAGAGACTGACTGGTGGACAAGATGATTTTGGCTGATGGGGAATTTAAGGAGCCCAAAGTCCACCTAAATGGGGGTGTACAAGAGGGTGTGCAGGCCTGGTGGCTGTGGACAGAGCAGTGAGACCAAAGCTCAGGGGGGCACTGAAACTACCAACAAACCGCCCACCCCTGTGCTGTCTACCCACATGGTGAGCAAATGTCTCACCCCAACTGTGCCTAGCATGACAGCCTTCATTGCACCAGACTGTACTGTAAAAAACTCATGTCCATTCCTGGTTATGTCCTTGTATTCTTGCTTTCTAAGAACTACCCTATTAAATGCATATGGATTACACTTCAGTACATGTTCCTCAGATTATGTTAAATACAATGACAAACAGACATCCAACTGAAAAGATGTAAAGACACAATAAAATCCAGGTAAGACATAATTTGGCCAATTCTTTTAAACTTCTGGTAGTAAAATCTGACCTGAACAAACTTGGTAATTTAGAAGGTTTGTAAAAGAAAAATCTTAGTGATTCTCTCATCCAATGAAAGGGAACATTATGGCACTAACGTCAAATTACAGTTGCTAAAATAAAATCCAGGTGTTTGGCTTATCAATCTTTCAGAAAACCTGACTAAAACCAAGAAATGCATCAAGGCCAGTAATGATTCATTTACTAATTTCCCTATCGTACGCTTATTCAAGCCTACCTAAAATCACCACAAGGGCACCTTTTAGGAAAAAGTAAAATGACACCTAGACAGCTCATAAACACTCAAGTAACCTTAGTATCTCTGTAAGGTGCCCTGTGCCATTTCCCTTACATGTCAGTTGACAATTTCTCCTTTCACCTATCATTCACTCTTCATTCAGCTCCTTACAAAGACATTTTGAAACACTGGTGCAAATGTAATGAACTTAGGTTAACTCTTTCAGTGTGATTCTAAGCTTTATAACTCTCATCTGCCAAGGAGAAAGTACCAATGTAATCCATCATCAGTATTCTATTATAGTCCCTGAAACAAGTAAGATTTACAAAACACAGATGTTTGGATAAATGTGTGTTGTAAAATACTTGTCCTGTGAAATCAATTCTTTTTGCCCATTATATTTTATTAGGATCCTGGAAATAGTACAGGATACAATACATGGGAAATAAATATTTAGCAAACATGGCTTAAAGCCACAGATTGAGAGGCACCGTAAAGGTGTTTCATGGCCCATTTTCAAACACTTTGGAGCACTATCCCAAATCTAGGCAATTCCTTCTGATGCCTCAAAGAAAGGAACAAAAAATTTGTGGTATCTTCAGGGACTACAGAAGGTTAACCCTCAGGAACTCCATGTGACTTACAAATACCAGAACCATTTAACAGATAATGACATTAAATACTCATCTACAAATATCAACACCAAAATCGTGACTGAAAATTTCTGTAACCTGGTGGAGGAAATAGACATACAAGCCCAGGAACAACAGAAGAGTCACAAACAAGTTGGATTTAAATAGGTCCATCCCAAGACACATCATAATTAAAACATCGAAAGTTCAACACTTTTAGAAACCTAAAATCAGTAACAGAAATGCAACTAGTAACTTAAAAGCGAGTGCCCATAAACTGTCAGCTGATGTCTCATCAGAAACTTTGCAAGTCAGAAGGCACTAGCACAAAATATTCAATGTGATGACAATGAAGGATCCACAACCAAGATTTTTTAATGTATCCAACAAGGCTATTATTCAAAATTAAATGACATTTAAAGAACTTCCCAGACAAGATAAAGCTAAAGGAGTTCATCATTACCAAACCAATACCATTATATAAGTAATGTTAGAGGGACTTCTCATTTTTTATTTTTTTAAATTCATTTTTATTTTTAGACTTATTGGGGTGATGTCTGTTAGCAAGGATTACATAGGTTTCAGGCATACAATTCTACAGTGCATTGTCAACTTGTAATATAATAAGTTCACCACCTAATGTGACTTCTCTTTCCATCACCTTATATTTAGTTTCCCTCCCTCCCGTCCCCTTTCTCCCCTCCCTAACCCATTCATCCCCAAATAAACCTTAAACTATTGATTGTGTCCATGGGTTATTTGTTTGTTTGTTCATTTCTTTTTTCTTTGCTTTCAGTTTTATATTATGCATATGAGTGAAGTCATACAGTTCTTTGTTTCTTCTGTCTGGCTTATTTCACTAACCTTGATGCCCTGCAACAGGTGACTGGATAAAGAAGCTGTGGTACACATACACAATGGAATATTACTCAGCTATAAGAAAATATGAAATATTGCCATTTGCAACAAAATGGATGGACCTGGAGATCGTCATGCTTAGAGGGAGTTTTTAAAGATGGGGGTGAGCAAAAACCAAAATTATAAATAATAAAATGACAATAGCTACATATTTTTAACCAGTTACTCTGAATTTAAAGGGATTAAAACTCTAATCAAAAGAAAAGGAAGGTTGTTTTACTGAGTGGAGTGTCAGACAGAGACAGATGTAAGTGAATTTTGCTGATAAGTTGAATCTAAAGAAGGAAATAAACAAACAAAACAGGAAGAAATTCATAGATACAAACAACATTTTGATGGTTGCCATATGGGAGGAGGGGTGGGGAAATGGTTGAAATAAGAGGAAAGGATAAAGAAGTACAAATTGATTGTTAAACAAAGTGATAGTTCTGGGGATGTAGGTTTAGCAAAAGGAATATAGTCAATATTATTTTAATAACTATGAATAGTGTCAGATTGGTACTAGATTTGTTGGGATGATTGGAGGAGGCCTGGAAGGGTGGGTGAAAGAGAAAAAAATTAAGAAGTATAAATTCATAGTTACAAGATAGTCATGGGAATGTAAAGGACAGTCAGTAATATTGTAATAACTATGTATGGTGTTATATGGATACCAGGATTATTGCAAGGATGACTTTGTAAGTTATAGAAATGTCTCATCATCATGTTGTACACCTGAAACCATTATGACATTGTATGTCAAATGTAAGTGAAAATGATTATTATTAAAACAAAATGATAAATAAATAGATAGATAAATAAATACCAATACCATAGAAAATGACACCATGAAGAAAACTTAGTGAAAAAAAAATGTCAAGTTGAATGTCCAGAGCATCTGTAACTGTAGCAGTGCAGTACTGAGCTGCCTCTGCAGGGAATCTCTTTCATGTCCAACCTCATGTCATTTCAGTTGGGTTAACGCCAGCATCTCTTGAGTCTCTCTAATCTTGTCAAGAAGATGGCCTTGCTCCACCACCATGGACTCCATCCACTGCTCAGTGTGGATCTGCATCTGGATGTGAAGGGGAGATGGACTCATGGATCCTACTTTCTTATGAGGGGCATTCTTCTTCACTGAAGATCAGCATCACCTCACACATCATCTTGAAATGAGCGACCCCACCTATAGTTCTTAAGTGTGAACTAAAGACTCCCACAACCCTGCAACTTTGTAGCTATCTGTAGCTAATAAATCAAAGTTTCACTCTGGTGCTCAGACAGTGATAACATCTTCACCTTCTCTCCTCAAGGAGGCACTCCCAGGTTGCCATGGTGAGCACCTGTTATCCCCAACATTCAGTGGTGTGACAGCCTCCATTGCACGAGACTCCCTGCCATGAGCAGGGCCTCAGCCAGGCTGTTGGTCACCCAGAGGAAAAGCACCAAAAACCTGGAGGGCAGGCAGAAGCCATGGGCTGCTCCAGATTAGAGGGGACCAGAAATGACAGGGAAGTAAAAGGTGCTAGCCCAAACAAGACAAGAGGTGTTTTTGGTAAAATGTGATGAGCCTGTAGACACGGTGGTCAATGGTGAATTTCTCACTTGGAAAGTGTCATGTGCTTTTATGGAGGGGAGTGTCCTTGGTATGGAAAAATACACGCTAGTGTTTTAGAGGGCACTGGGCACTCCTGCCACTATACCTGCACATGGTTCAGAAAAAGGCTGAAGGTAATGGGTGTGTGCGTATATCTATACATGAAGTGAGATGGAATTTGTATAGCTGAAATTGCAGTGTGGAGGGTCCTCAGAAAATTGGGAATGGAGCTACCATTTGACCCAGCAATCCCCCTTCTGGGGATCTACCCAAAGAACTTGAAAACCTTTGTCTGCAAGACTTATGTACCCCAATGTTCATTGCAGCGCTGTTCACAGTGGCCAAAACATGGAAACAACCAAAGTGCCCTGCGACAGATGACTGGATAAAGAAGCTGTGGTACATTTACACAATGGAATATTACTCAACTGTAAGAAAAGATGAAATATTGCCATTTGTTTTAAAATAAATTATTTTTAAAAAGCTAATAACGTTATCAAATTCTTACAAGATGAGTTAATGGAAAAAGAGCATGAAAGTGGGAGATGATAGTTAGCCCTGTTCCCACGCACAGCTGTGGGTTCCTCACCACCCTAGAAGTCACAGAGGGTGATGGCTGTGATCCCGAGGTCAGTTTCATACTCATCATAGGTGTTTTTCTCTAAAAATAAAGTGAGACAAGACCTGACAGATTACCAAAATTCCACAAATGCACACAGTCATTGTCACTTTTTGTTGGACAAGTTTTCCTAAAGTCTGGGTGGAAAAGGGGTCAGGAAACCTGGGTGGAAGCACTGGGTGCTCATCAGAATGGGAAACTGGAAGGCATCCTGCACCTGTAGTGATAGGTCCTGCACCTTCAGTGACATGCTGACATTGGCTTTTAGGGAGCCAATCCCAAACTCCCAATGCCAATACAACAGGGTGAATACAATTACCTTGGTAGGTATCACGACAGATTTCAGAGTGTCATGTATAAATTTTAAACATTTAGCACTTTCAAGAATGGTTGCATCATGGTAAGTAAATGGCAAGTGGGAGACAGCTGATCCAATGCCCACGTCATCCTTGGGGGAAGGTGAAAAGCTGAAGGGGCCTATGTTAAATTTGTACAAATACATTACAGTAAAACTCATATTTCAAAATGAGAGCCTGAGGTTAGTGTTAATCCAACTAAAATGTCTGTGAGGATTTCAGAGGGCACAGAAATCATCTTCAAAGACCCAAAGGTGGTTGGGCTTTCTGGAGCTGGGCTCTGCACTCTGGAAGATGCTCCCAACCTTTTGCTTTTAAAGGGGAACAGCAGAAGAAACTTCGTCCACCCCTGTCCAGCACCCATGCACAGGCAGCAAGCTTCCTGGGACTCCAGGAGAAGGCTGGTTCAAGCCCCTGGGGTCTGGGGCCTGTTCTAGCAGGAGATGAAGACCCTGCAGGCACAGGCGAGGGTGTCAGGTTACTCATTGGGGACATGAGACAAGTTTCAGAAAAAACAGAGGCAGAGCAAAATTTTACAGGGGCATTTCCAACTTTCCAGGATCAACAGAGGAGACCCTGGTAACTTGGCAGTGGTCCGGGGCCTCTGTGATTTTGTGGACGACCCCAGGGACAGAGGCCAGGACCTGCTTGTTGCCAGCCTTTGGGTAGTTGGCAGCCTCCCTGCTGTACACAGGCTCAGAGATAAAATAGATGCGCATCCTTATTTTCCCTGATAAATAAGTGCAAGATATATGGTCTTTGTAGTTTTGCAAGGTTTCCTCATTTGGGGCCAGAAAAAGTCTGCCTTCCCTGCAATTTTTTTATGGTGCTACCAGCTGTTCCCGCTGCTCCTACAGTTCTCAGTCAAGTACAAGTTAACTTAAGGGGAACAGATCTTAACCCATACAGTGAGTCCCTAACACCAACCCCATAGGTAGCTGCCCTGAAATGTAAACTCCCATTATTTGTTTTATATAAAGAAAAGCATCTCCATTCAATTATATAACTGAATTAGTGGAGCCAGCTGTAAATGTCACTCCCAGGGCAGAGAGAGTAACAAAGGCAGACATCCCATTCTCAGATATTTCTAGGAGACTTCTTTCCAAGTGCTCCAGTTTTTCCATATTCAAAGGTGCAACAAAAGACTTTCAGGATGTACAGCCTACCTAAAAGGCACGTTTTATTCTAAGAACCAGGGATAGTGAAGGAGATCACAACATGTGTTCAAACACTGGTGGGCCAGGAAGCCTCTGAAGCTGTCACTATCAGGAGACCCTGGAGAGACACAAAGCCACCTCACATAGGGCCTGTCTGCCCAGGGGACAAAGGCCCACACCTCCAACATCTGGAAAATTTAAGCAGTCTTGCTGAAAACCAAATCAGGCTCAGAGACCACCTAACCCCTATGAGCAGGGGATGGTAGACACCACTCCTAAAATCCTGGAGAAAGCATAGAGCACTGAGAGCTGTCCCCATTCCCACTGTGGGCTCTGAACACTAGCCAACCCAGAAGTTGCTTGTACCAGAGAGTGCATTTGTTCTCCAATCTTCCCTCTTCCACATTTTGAGGCCACGAGGAACAGAAATGTGAAAAGCAGCAGGAGACCTCACCAAATTGGGAGTCAGCCTAATGCCATATCCCACATCCCATACACAGCCAGACCCCAGTCCTAGCTACTCCCCACAGTCCCAAGTGGCTTCTGGACAGGGTGTGAGCACAGCAAGTCAGGGAAGAATGAACACTTGTGTCTGAAATGACCACACTGCCGATGTCCTGTCTTCCCTAGATGACTTCTGAGATGTTATCACACACAAATAATCCTATCTTACTGCAAAGCTACCAGGGAAACCTTGACAAGCTCTGCAAAGGACCCAAGCAGGTCACCTGATAAGCTAGTGATGGGGCCCTCAGAATTAGGGAATGGGAGGGTACACCCAGAACCCAGAGTAGCCTCAAATAAAAGTCTGGGCACATTCTGGTATCTTAATAAGAATGTGAAACTAGGCCAAAAATCTATTTATGCACATTTTCCAAAAATTAAGTATAAAAATTTGAACTATGAAACAAATTACATTCTCCTTTAAATATATAAAATTAATTCACTTGTGTGTAGTGTCTAAAACTGTAAAGATATTTATTCATAAGCATCATTGTCACCTGGATACATAGAACAAAACATTCTGTTTACTATACATTTTTCGAAATGGGAGAACTCTAATTTGCCATTTTACAAAATGTGATTATTCCCTCTTTATTTCATTATATAGAACTGATTATTTTCAGTACATGGCAGTAACTTCTACAAATATGTAATATTAACAACATTTTAAAAGATGGATTCAATTTGTATCAACTGCTTTTTTTCTTTATGGTTACTTTTAATGGTACATGTTCACTTTTTATTAGTAGATCACTTAAGCATATCCTTAAATTTTTTAGCATTCTCAAATGTACATCCGGTTTTTCTAATATGTTACAATCTATTTTCTTGCAATGATGCTTCATCTTTTAAAAAATACCTTCAAAATTGCCTATTGTTGCTTGCAAATATTCCAGCACAAGGTCTCTTTGCTTTTTACTATTTCTAGAGTAAAGGATTTTCTCCCCTTTATCATTTTTATTTTTATTTTTATTTTGGTATGTGGATAGTTCCCTGGCTGGGAATCGAACTTAGGCTGCAGCGCTGACAGTGCCAGCGATGAAGCCTTAAGCCACTACACCACCAGGGATCTCCCCATTTATCATTTTTTAAGTGGATCAACAAGGACCTTTAGAGTAGGTACGAAAGCCTCAGGAAAAAACAAATGATGACAATGCCAACCACTACGCTTTAAATATTTCTATACATGTTGCAATCATTTTTTTTTTTTTTTACATGGGGACATTCTGCAGTTCTCTGGAATTCTGTTTATATGTAGCTCTCTTCTTACCACGATACAGAGAAGATTAACATGGCCCCTGTGCAATTAAATTTTAAACATTTCACTGAATTACATTAGTGCAGCATAAATAATATATACTGTGCAATTAAAATAGTCCTTTCTTGATATAGTTCTACATAAAATAGAAAAGTATTTAAGCATATGTATTTTTTTAAATTCATTTTTATTGTTATACTTTTTGGGGTGACATCTGTTAAAAAGAATTACATAGGTTTCAGGCATACCACTCCATAGTGTGTCGTCAACTTGTTGTAGAGTAAGTTCACCACCTAATGTGAATTCTCTTTCAAACACCGTATATTTAGCACCCCCTCCCTCCTCTCCCACCCCCTCTCATTTCTCCTCCCCTGAACCCACTCATCGACAAATAAACTTTAAAATATTGATTGTGTCCATGGATTATTTGTTTGTTTGTTCATTTTTTCTTCTTGCTTTCAGTTTTATATTCTGCATATGAGTGAAATCATACAGTTCTTTGTTTTTTTCTGTCTGACTTATTTCACTAAGCATGATGATATCCAGGTCTATACATTTTGTTGCAAATGGCAATAATTCATCTTTTCTTATAGCTGAGTAATATTCCATTGTGTATATGTACCACAGCTTCTTGACCCAGTCATCTGTCACAGGGCACTTTTGTTGTTTCCATGTTTTGGCCACTGTGAACAGCGCTGTGATGAACATTCGGATACAAAAGTCTTTGCGGATAAAGGTTTTCAAGTGTTTTCAATAGATCCCCAGAAGTGTGTTTGCTGGGTCAAATGGTAACTCCATTCCCAATTTTCTGAGGAACCTCCACACTGTCTTCCACAGTGGTTGTACCAATTTGCATTCCCACCAGCAATGCACCAGAGTTCCTTTTCCTCCACATCCTCTCCAGCACTTGTTATTCCTTGTCTTGTTGATAACAGCCATTCTAACAGGTGTGATGTGATAGCTCATTGTGGTTTTGATTTGCATTTCCCTGATGGCTAATGAGGATGAGCATTTTTTCATGTGTCTGCTGGCCATTTGTATTTCTTCGTGGGAAGTGTCTGTTTAGTTTCTCTGCCCACTTTTTAATTGGGTTGTTTATTTTTTTGTAGTTAAGTCTTATTAATTCTTTATATATTTTAGATATTAGACTCTTATCTGATTCGTTATTTGCGAATATTTTCTCCCATTCAGTTGGCTGTCTCTTTGCTTTGTTGACGGTTTCTTTTCTGTGCAGAAGCTTTTTAGTTTGCTTTAGTCCCATTCATTTATTTTTGCTTTTACTTCCCCTGACTTTGAGGTAAGTTTCATGAAGTCTTCCTTGAGCCCTAGGTCTGTAAGTTTAATACCAATGTTTTCTTCTATACAGTTTATTGTTGCAGGTCTGATATAAGGGTCTTTAACCCATTTTAAGTTAATTTTTGTATATGGAAAGCGTTCACAGCTCAGATTCATTTTTTTTGGCATATATTTTTCCAGTTTTCCCAGCAACACCTACTAAAGAGGCTATCTTTTCCTCATTGTATGTTTTTTGCTCCTTTATCGAATATTATTTGTCCATAAATTTGTGGGTTTATTTCTGGGTTTTCAGTTCCATTCCATTGGTCTATGTTTCTGTTTTTTCTGCCACTACCAACCTGTTTTGACTATTGATGCTTTGTAATATAAGTTGAAGTCAGGAAGTGTAATGCCACCAGTCTGGTTCTTTTTATGTAGTATTGCTTTGGCAATTCGAGTTCTTTTATGATTCCATATGAATCTAATAATTCTTTTATCTATTTCACGAAAGTATGATTGTGGGATATTAATGGGTATGCATTAAATCTGTAGATTGCTTTGGGAGAATGGGCATTTTAACAATGTTAATTCTTCCTGTCCATGAACAGGGGATATTTTTCCACCTCTTAAAGTCTGTTCCAATTTCTTTCAAAACTGTCTTATAAGTTTTTCGTGTATAAATCTGTCACGTTCTTTGTTAAGTTAATTCCCAAGTAGTTCATTCTTTTTGTTCTGATAGCAAAGAGAATTGACTCCTTCATTTTTTTTGAGGGTTCATTGGTTTTATATAGGAATGCTGTTGATTTTTGTGCATTGATTTTGTATCCTGAGACTTTACTGTATTCATTAATTGTTTCTAATAGTTTCCTGCTGGAATCTTTGGAATATTTTATATAAAGGATCATGTCATCCGCAAATCGTGACAATTTTACCTCTTCTTTCACAATATGGATACCTTTGATACCTTTCTCTTGCCTGATTGCTGTGGCTAGAACTCCCAGTACTATATTAAATAGCAGTGGTGACAGGGGGCATCCCTGGCTTGTTCCTGATTTTAGGGGAATAGGTTTCAGCTTTTCCCCATTCAGTATAATGTTAACCCAGGGTCTCTCATATATGGCCTTTAATATGTTGAGATATTTTCCTTCTATACCTATTTTATTTAGTGTTTTGATCATAAATGGATGTTGTATCTTGTCGAAAGCTTTTTCTGCATCAATTGAAATGACCATATGGTCTTTATCTTTGATTTTGTTTATGTGGTGTATCACATTGATTGATTTTCATATGTTGAACCATCCTTGTGCTCCCGGGATGAGTCCCACTTGATCATGATGTATGATCTTTTTGATGCATTGTTGTATTCTATGTGCTAATATTTTGTTTAGGAATTTTGCATCTTTGTTCATCAGAGGTATTGGTCTATAGTTTTCTGTTTTTGTGTTGTCTCTGCAAGCCTTTGGTATTAGGGTAATGTTGGCCTCACAGAATGAATTAGGAAGTATTGTTTCCTCTTCAGTTTTTGGCAGAGTCTGAGGAGGATAGGTGCTAATTCTTCTTTGAATGCTTGGTAGAACTCGTTGGTGAAACCATCTGGTCCAGGGCCTTTGCCTTTAGGGGGATTAAGGATAGTCATTTCAATCTCTTTGCTATTGATTGGTGTATTTAGATTATCCAGGTCTTCTTGAGTCAGTCTAGGTAGGCTCAAAGTTTCTAGAAACTTGTCAATTTCTTTCAGGTTATTAAATTTAGTGGCATAAAGTTTTTTAGAATATTTTCTCATAATTCTTTGTATTTCTGTGGTATCAGTTGTAGTTTCTCCCCTTTCATTTCTAATTTTGGATATTTCTATCCATTCCTTTTGTCCTTTCGTTAGTCTAGCCAGGGATTTGTCAATTTTGTTGCCTTTCTCAAAGAACCAGCTCTTCATTATATTAATTTTTCTATTATCCTTCTTTTTTCTAATTGTTTAGCTCTGCTTTAATATTTATTATTTCTTTCCTTCTGCTGACTTTGGGTTTTGTCCGCTCTTCTTTTTCTAGTTCTTTAAGATGGGATGCTAAGATGTTTGCTTATGATTTTCCTTGTTTCTTAAGATAGGCCTGTAATGATATAAATTTCCCTCTTATTACCGCTTTTGCTGTGTCCCAATAATTCTGATATGTTGTATTTTCATTGTCATTAGTTTCTATATATTTTTTAATCTCATCTTTTATTTGTTCATTTATCCAGTCCTTTTTTTAATAAGCTGTTGTTTAATCTCCATGTATATGTGTTTCTTTCTGCTTTCCTTTGACAGTTGAACTCCAATTTCAAAGCTTTGTGGTATGAGAACAAACTTGGTATGATTTCGATCTTCTTGAATTTGCTGAGGTTAATTTTGTGTCCAAGTGTGTGGTCTCTCCTTGAGAACGTTTCGTGCACACTTGAAAAGAAAGTTTAGTCTGTTTTTGCTGGCTGAAGTATCCTACAAATGTCAATAATGTCCAATTGCTGTAATGTGTCACTTAGAGCTCATATTTCCTTATTTACTTCCTGTTTGCGTGATGTGTCCATGGCTGTCAGTGGGGTGTTTAAGTTTCCCACTATGATTGTGGATTCATCAGATTCTCCTTTCAAATCTGTTAGTAGTTTCTTTGTATATTTTGATGCACCCTGAGTGGGAGCATATACATTAATTAGTGTCAACTCTTCTTGCTCTTCTTGTTTTTGCAGTGTGCCTTTTATCATTATGTAGTGTCCAACTTTGTTTTTATCATCTTTTTTAACTTGAAGTTTATTTCATCAGATATCAGTATGGAAACTCCTGCTTTTCTCTGGTTACGATTTGCTTGGAGTACTGTATCCCATCCTTTCATTCTGACTCTGTGTATGTACTTATGGCCGAGGTGTGTTTCTTGGAGACAGCATGTGGATGCATTATGTTTTATAATCCAGTCTGCTACTCTGTGTCTTTTTATTGGTGATATCTGTCCATTAACATTTAGAGTGATGATCGATATGTGAGCATTTCCTGTGGCCATTACTTATTTCTTTGTTTGTTTGTTTCTTTGTTTGTTTTTGTTTCTTTCTTGTTGTCCCAACTTTGTTCTATTTTTCCTGATATTTCGTTTCAGTTTGATGAGCCTCCTTCAGTATTTCTGGGAGTGCTGGCCTGGTGCTGGCAAATTCTCTGTGTATCTGAGAAGGTCTTTATTACATCTTCATATATGAAAGATAAATTTGTTGGAAAATTTATTCTTGGCTGGAAGATTCTCTTTTAAATTTTTGAATATTGAATTCCACAGCCTCGTGACCTGCAGAGTTTCTGCTGAGAAATCTGATGCCAACCTTATGGGTTTTCCTCTAAAGGTTATAGTTCTTTTTACCCTGGCTGCCTTGAGGATTGTCTCTTTGTCTTTAGTTTTGAACATCTTTAGTATCATGTGTCTTGGAGGAGATATGCTAGGGTCCAGGTATCTAGCCAACCTGTTTTCTTCTTGAATTGGGGTTCCAGATCTTTCCATCGGTTTGGAAAGTTCTCATCTACTATTTGTTTGAGTGTGCTCTCTATAGAATGCTCTGCCCCTTCTTCTGTTCCTATTATCCGGATGTTGTGTTGACTCATGGAGTTGGATAGTTCTTGCGGAGTTCTCTCAATCCGTTTGGTTCTATATTATCTCTCTTCCTCTTTCTGAGCTGCTTCCATGTTTTGATCTTCAATATCACTGATTCTTTCCTCTATCTGGATGGCCCTGCTTCCTATGGCAGTTATTTCATTTCTCACTTCTTTTATCGTGTTATTTATTTCTCGCTTTTCCATCTGAATCGTTCTTATGTTTTGAATTTCTTCGTTAAATTGTTCCTTTTGTTCACGGAATTCCTTTTTTATGTCATACATGTCATTTTGTATGTTATTTATCTCAGCTATGGTGTTCTGCCAGTATGATTTCATTTCTCTCAGAGCCTCTAGAATGGCTACTTTAAATTCTCTGTCACTTAATTCAGACACTTCTCGGTCTAAGAAGCTGTCTGGATAAATTTTATGTTCTTTCTGAGAAGTTTTAGTTTTTAAGAAATACATCCTGCCCGCTGGGTTCTTCCTCTTTAACATGAGGGCTTTATGTTCAGTGCCCAGATTATTACTTTTGTGGTGTCTTGCTGTAGAGCAGACACTAGATGGTACTGGGGGTCAAGTTTTTGGAGAGAGAAGGGTTGTTTATTTCTTTTCTTTTTTTTAATTCATTTTTATTGTTAGACTTATTGGGGTGACATCTGTTAGCAAGGATTACATAGGCTTCAGGCATACAATTCTACAGTGCATTGTCAACTTAATGTATAATAAGTTCACCCCCTAATGTGACTTCTCTTTCCATCACCTTATATTTAGCTTACCCCCTCCTCTCCCTCCCCCTCCCCTTTCTCCCCTCCCTAACCCACTCGTCCCCAAATAAACATTAAACTATTGATTGTGTCCATGGGTTATTTGTTTGTTCATTTCTTTTTTTCTTTGCTTTCAGTTTTATATTCCGCATATGAGTGAAATCATGCAGTTCTTTGTTTTTTCTGTCTGGCTTATTTCACTTAGCATGA
>PVJL010018328.1:0-16157 GCA_004026885.1 Lyroderma lyra
ATTGGGTTGTTTGTTTTTTTGTTGTTAAGTCTTATTAGCTCTTTATATATTTTAGATATTAGACCCTTATCTGATGCGTTATTTGCAAATATTTTCTCCCATTCAGTTGGCTGTCTCTTTGCCTTGTTGATGGTTTCTTTTGCTGTGCAGAAGCTTTTTAGTTTGATATAGTCCCATTCATTTATTTTTGCTTTTACTTTCCTTGCCATTGAGGACAGAGTCATGAAGTCTTCCTTGAGTCCTAGGTCTATAAGTTTAGTACCAATGTCTTCTTCTATACAGTTTATTGTTGCAGGTCTGATATGAAGGTCTTTAATCCAGTTTGAGTTAATTTTTATATATGGAGAGAGTTCACAGCTCAGGTTCATTCTTTTGCATATGTTTTTCCAGTTTTCCCAGCACCACCTACTAAACAGGCTGTCTTTCCCCCATTGTATGTTTTTTGCTCCTTTATCGAAAATTATTTGTCCATATACTTGTGGGTTTATTTCTGGGTTTTCAGTTCTATTCCATTGGTCTATATTTCTGTTCTTCTGCCAGTACCAAGCTGTTTTGACTATTGATGCTTTGTAATATAAATAGAAGTCAAGAAGTGTAATGCCACCCGCCTTATTCTTTTTATGTAGTATTGCTTTGGCAATTCAAGGTCTTTTATGGTTCCATATAAATCTAATAATTCTTTTATCTATTTCACGAAAGTATGATTATGGGATTTTGATGGGTATTGCATTAAATCTGTAGATTGCTTTGGGCAGAATAGCCATTTTAACAATATTAAGTCTTCCTATCCATGAACAGGGGATATTTTTCCACCTCTTAAAGTCTGTTTCAATTTCTTTCAAACGTGTCTTAAGTTTTCAGTGTATAAGTCTGTCACGTTCTTCATTAACTTAATTCCCAGGTATTTCATTCTTTTTGTTGTGATAGCAAAGGGAATTTACTCCCTCATTCTTTTGCTGTGGATTCGTTGTTTGTATAGAGGAATGCTGTTGATTTTTGTACATTGATTTTGTATCCTGCAACTTTACTATATTCGTTAATTGTTTCTAATAGTTTCCTGGTGGAATCTTTGGAGTTTTTTATATAAAGGATCATGTCATCCGCAAATAGTGACAATTTGACCTCTTCTTTCCCAATTTGGATACTTTTGATTTCTTTCTCTTGCCTGATTGCTGTGGCTAGAACTTCCAGTACTATATTAAATAACAGTGGTGACAGGGGATATCCCTGTCTTGTTCCTGATTTTAGGGGAATAGGTTTCAGATTTTCCCCATTAAGTATGATGTTAGCCGAGGGTCTCTCATATATGGCCTTTATTATGTTGAGATACTTTCCTTCTATACCTATTTTATTTAGTGTTTTGATCATAAATGGATGTTGTTCCTTGTCGAAAACTTTTTCTGCATCAATTGAAATGACTATATGTTCTTTATCTTTGATTTTGTTTATGTGGTGTATCACATTGATTGATTTTCGTATGTTGAACCATCCTTGTGCTCCCGGGATGAATCCCATTTGATCATGATGTATGATCTTTTTGATGCATTGTTGTATTCTGTTTGCTAATATTTTGTTCAGGATTTTTACATCTGTGTTCATCAGAGATATTGGTCTATAGTTTTCTTTTTTTGTGTTGTCTTTGCCAGGCTTTGGTATTAGAGTAATGTTGGCCTCATAGAATGAGTTAGGAAGTATTGCTTCCTCTTCAATATTGTGGAAGAGTCTGAGGAGGATAGGCATTAATTCTTCTTTGAATGCTTGGTAGAACTCGTTGGTGAAACCATCTGGTCCAGGACTTTTGCCTTTAGGGAGATTATGGATAGTCATTTCGATCTCGTTGCTATTGATTGGTCTATTTAGATTATCCAGTTCTTCTTGGTTCAGTCTTCGTAGGCTATAAGTTTCTAGAAACTTGTACATTTCTTCTAGGTTGTTAAATTTCATGGCATAAAGTCCTTCATAGTATTTTCTTATAATCCTTTGTATTTCTGTGGTATCAGTGGTAATTTCTCCCCTTTCATTTCTAATTTTGGATATATATGTCCTTTCCTTTCATCCTCTGTTTAGTCTCGCCAGGGGTTTGTCAATTTTGTTGACTTTCTCAAAGAACCAGCTCTTCGAATATTAATTTTTTCTATTGTCTTTCTGTTCTCTAATTGGTTTAGCTCTGCTTTAATTTTTATTATTTCTTTCCTTCTGCTGACTTTGGGTTTTGTCTGCTCTTCTTTTTCTAGTTCTTTAAGATGGGATGCTAAGATGTTTGCTTGTGATTTTTCTTGTTTCTTAAGATAGGACTGTAATGATATAAATTTCCCTCTTATTACCGCTTTCGCTGTGTCCCAATAATTCTGATGTGTTGTATTTTCATTGTCATTAGTTTCTATATATTTTTTAATCTCATCTTTTATTGTTCTTTTATCCAGTCTTTTTAAATAAGCTGTTGTTTAATCTCCATGTATATGTGTTTTTTTCTGGTTTCCTATTACAGTTGATCTCTAATTTCAAAGCTTTGTGGTCTGAGAACACAGTTGGTAGTAGTTCGATCTTCTTGAATTTGCTGAGGCTACTTTTGTGTCCCAGCATATGGTCTATTCTTGAGAATGTTTCATGCACACTAAAAAAGAAGGTGTATTCTCTTTTTGCTGGATGAAGTGTCCTGTAAATGTCAATTATGTCCAATTCCTGTAATGTGTCATTTAGAGCTGTTATTTCCTTATTTATTTTCTGTTTGGATGATCTGTCCATGGCTGTTAGCGGGGTGTTTAAGTCCCCCACTATGATTGTGTATTCATCAGTTTCTCCTTACACGTCTATTAGTAGTTTCTTTGTGTATTTTGGTGCATCCTGGTTGGGAGCATATATGTTGACTAGTGTCAACTCTTCTTGTTGTTGCATTGTGCCTTTTATCATTATGTAATGACCATCTTTGTCTTTTACTATCTTTTTTAACTTGAAGTTTATTTCATCAGATATCAGATGGCCACTCCTGCTTTTCTCTGGTTACCATTTGCTTGGAGTATTGTATCTCATCCTTTCACTCTGAGTCTGTGTTTGTCCTTACAGCTGAGGTGTGTTTCTTGGAGACAGCATATGGATGCATTCTGTTTTTTAATCCAGTCTGCTACTCTGTTTCTTTTTATTGGTGAGTTCAGTCCATTAAGATATAGAGTGATGATTGATATTTGAGGATTTCCTGTGGCCATTATTTCTTTCTTTCTTTGTTTTTGTTTGTTTGTTTGTTTGTTTATTTTCATTTTTTTCTTGTTGCCCCAACTTTGTTCTATTTGTCCTGATGTTTTGTTTCAGGCTGAAAAGCCTCCTTCAGTATTTCTTGGAGTGCTGGCCTCGTGCTGGCAAATTCCCTCAGCTTCTGTTTGTCTGAGAAGGTCTTTATTCCACCTTCATATCTGAAAGATAATTTTGCTGGATAATTTATTCTTGGCTGGAAGTTTCTTTCTTTTAAATTTTTGAATATTGGATTCCATTCTCTCCTGGCTTGTAGAGTTTCTGCTGAGAAATCTGATGCCAGCCTGATGGGTTTTCCTCTAAAGCTTATAGTTCCTTTTTCCCTGGCTGCCTTGAGAATTGTCTCTTTGTCTTCAGTTTTGGACGTCTTTAGTACCATGTGTCTTGGAGAAGATCTGTTGAGGTCCAGGTATCTGGGGGACCTGTTTTCTTCTTGAACTTGGGGTTCCAGATCTTTCCTTAGGTTTGGAAAGTTGTCATCTATGATTTGTTTGAGTATGGTCTCTGTAGATTGCTCTGCCCCCTCTTCTATTTTTATTATCCTGATATTGTTTTGTCTCATGGAGTCGGGTATTTTTTGTAGAGTTCTTTCAATCCTTTTGGTTCTATATTCCCTCTCTTCCTCTTTCTGAGCTGTTTCCATGTTCTGGTCTTCAATATCACTAATTCTTTCCTCCATCTGGTTCGTCCTGTTTCCTATGGCAGTTATTTCATTTCTCACTTCTTTTATGGTATTATTTATTTCTCGTATTTCCGTCTCAATCTTTCTTATGCTTTGAATTTCTTTGTTAAATTGTTCTTTTTGTTCACAGAGTTCATTTTTTATGGCGTTTATATCCTTTTTTATATTATTTATCTCAGCTATGGTGTTCTGCCAACAGGTTTTCATTTCTCTCAAGCCTTTAGAATGGCTGCTTTAAATTCTCCATCACTTAAATGAGACTCTTCCAGTTGTTACAAGCTGTCTTCTGGGTACATTTCATGTTCTTTCTGAGGAGTTTTAGTTTTTAAGGAATTCATCCTGTCTGCTGGGTTCTTCCTCTTTGACATGAGGGCTTATGTTCAGTGCCCAGATTATTGCTTTTCTGGTGTCTTGCTGTAGGACAGACACTAGGTGGCACTGGGGGTCAAGTTTTGGGGCAGAGGGGGCTGTTTGTTTCTTGTTTCTGATCTCCTACTGGGTTTGGAGGCTATGTGCATATATCCTGGGGAGAGGCCAACAAAAGGCTTTCCAAAGGTAACTCTGCCTTCTGCCCTTTGCTGGGGAAGCTGTTCCAGGGCTTGTTTCTGCTGGCTGGGGTGAATGCTATCAAATCAGTCTTTCTTCCCAACCCTGATTCAGCACCTGGCTGTCTTCAGGCTCAAACTGCTTTCAGAATCCTGGGGTGCACGAGGAAGTGCCCACTCCATAAGTCCAAAGCTGTGGGCCTGGCCTGAGACAGCAGGGTCGCCTTTGCAGTGGGCTGGGAACAGGAACTGCAGCCCTGTGTAGGTCTCCAGGGTGCTTAGAGCTGGGGTGTCATCTTTGCAGTTTAGATTTCTCACTCAGTCCTTCTACTGCTCTAAAGTTCCAAACCCGGCTCCTGCGTGGTCTCTCCCCTCCCCGGAACTGCGCCGCTCAGATCCTGTGCAGTCTCTGCTCCCTTCCCTCTCCCCAACTCGACCCCTTCTCGTCAACCTTCAGGTGTTTACTTGGGATTTGTGGATTTCTCAACAGCCGTTTTGTCACTCAGGGTCCTCTTTCTTGGCTCCTGGATGGCCGTTCAATTGTGTTTTCTGAAAGAGGCTTTAGGGACCTCCTCTCCAGTCACCATCTTGTCTTCTACTGTCAAAAAGTCCTTACTTTTAAAGCTGATATCCAGCCTGTTTCTCCTCTTATTGCCAACCTCAACCCCTTCCGTCACTCCCTGTTTTCCTTGATAATAGAAAAAGAGGGAGATCCTTAAAGGACTTTTATAAAAATACAATTGGCACTATCTCTATGCTCTTCAGCTGACTTCTGACTCTCCATAGCTGAAAACTTATTCCCCTAAATTATTCTCCTCTCATGTTTTATGCCTAAGTAAATCTCCATTTTCTGACCTGTTGGTTTTGGCCCTATCCAAACACATCAGGCCTGGTAGTCTGGCTTTCTTGCCTGGAATAGAAGTTCTTATGGAGTCTGTTTTTGCATTCCTTTAGTCTTCTGTGGGCATTTCTTACCACACTTTGTTAAAAGAACTATTCATAGTGAGGATGTGTGTGTGTGTGTGTGTGTGTGTGTGCACGTGCGCATGCACACATGCTTGCGTGTGCACGCCTGAGTGTGAGTGTTTTCCCTATCCTTATGCCGTGGATGAAAAGAATTTGTGACATATGAGCATTGCTGGTATCCAGATGGTTGTTGTAAGAGAAAACAAATATACTGGCTGAGAATCAACAGGAAACATTGCCCTGTCCACATGTCAGCACTACAAGTGTCTTCTTTGCTACTGAGTACCTATTGTTGCAGCCACAGCTATTAATGGTTAGCATTGCTTTACATGAAAAAGATGAGAGATTATTTCTGGGATTTATGATTACTTGGCTCACAGATCAGATTGATAGGTTAGTGCTAACAAATCACTTTTAATTTTAATATTTATTGCTCTCAACTTTTATATCCTTAAACTATAATTGGTTTTTGAATCTTAAGGACTGCCTAGAGGGAGCTTCCAATGCCATCTTTCTTTCAAATTCTCATGAGTTGTATGTACCTAACACTCTTTTGTTGTTGGTTGTTGTGTTGGTGGCGGTGTAAAAAATTATCACTCTCTGTCCTATTTGCCTCTTGCCTACCCAGTTCAGTTAGAGCTTTTGGGTATCAGAAATTTGCATAATGAAGGGTCTCTTGTCATCTTTACTACTGGCCTAGTGTGACAGCTTTGTTGGCTAACTTAAGTGTGGTTTGCTTTGAAATGTAAATTTTATAATTTTATGTGTGTAAACTGTTTGAAATATATTAAAATATTTTCATATGAAAGGATTTAATTTGATACCAAAAATACTCTCTATGGAAGGTAGGAAAAGTACTATAACTATTTTAAAGACAAGGAGACTAAAGATAGAATTCAAGATACAATTCTTAAATTTTAGACTCAGACTCTAACATTGCAATAGAACACTCTTCAGGGACCGAGGAATATTAAAAAATGCTATATGACTACACTTTGTTCTACAGTAGGTTAGGGGAAGAATGCAATTAGTATTTTCTAATTAAACTTTGTTTTAATGGGTCTCAAAATTTTGTGACAAAGTTTTAGTCAAGTTGTTCTATTAAAAAATACTGATTTTAAAAGCTAACAACTTAAAAACTGCCACACAAAAAAACAAATGATCCATGAAATATTCTGCTTTCCTCCTGAAGGTTTTATGATATGTTGTCATTGTTCACCTGTCTTTCACTATTATACTTAAATGATCAATTGAGACAAAAAGTTATAAGACTGTTCCTCCAAAACTGATTAAGATTGAAATGGCAGTACTGGGAATAATATTAACTTAGCCTTCTGAGCTTCCTGGGCAGACTTGGTGATTTTGCCAGCTCCAACTGCTTCTCGTTCACTACTTTGATGACATCCACAGCAACTGTCCGTCTCATGTCAACAAACAGCAAAATAGCCCAGAGACGGATAATCTCAACACACATAGGCAACATCACCAGATTTCAGAAACTTCAGGCTATCTTTCAGCTTTTCCCCAGAATGACAATCAGTCTTCTCCTCAGTTCAGCAAATTTGCAAGTAATGTGAACTGTGTGACAATCCAGCACAAGTACACATCCAGCACTGATTTAGCCTGGATGCTTCAGTATAATCACCTGAGCCATGAAGCCAACTGGTTTCATTGGTCAGTCATCTTTTCTGTTACTAGCCACGTTGCCATAATGAAGATTTTTGACAGATACATTCTTAACTGTGAAGTTCATACTGTCCCCAGGAAGGGCTGAACTAAAAACTTTATGGTGCATTTTAAAGACTTTACTTCAGTTGTAACATTGACTGGAGAAAAGGTGACCACAGTGTTGGATTTGAGAACAACCAGTCTCCACTCATCCCACGGTAACACTATCAATACCACCAATTTTGCAGACATCCTGGAGGACAGATGCAATAGCTTGTCACTTGGACAAGTGGGTGGCAGGATGCAGTCCAAACCTTCAAGCAGCATTGTTCTACTGGCACTGCCATATTTACTGGTGACTTTCTATTCCCTGAACCAAGGTATGATAGCACTTGGCTTTGGCATGTTGTCACCATTCCAACAAGAAATGGGCACAAATGCTATTGTGTCAGGGTTGTAGCCAGTTTTCTGAATGAAAGTGCTGACTTCCCCAATGATTTCCTCCTATATTTTCTGGCTGTAAGGTGACTCAGTAGATTCCATTTTGTTAACACCAACAATTAATTGTTTCATACCCAGTGTGTAAGCCAGAAGGGCATGCTCATGAATATCCATTCTTGGGAGATACCTGCCTCAAATTCACCAACACCAGAAGCAACAATCAGGATAGCACAGTCAGCCCAAGATGTGTTTATAATCCTGTTTTTGATGAAGTCTCTGTTTCCTGGGGCATAATACTTGGTCTCAAATTTCCACAGGGGGATATAAATGGTGATACCATGCTCATGTTCAGCTTTCAATTTATCCAAGACCCAGACATACATGAAGGAGTTCTTTCCCCTCTCAGCAGCCTCCTTCCCAAATTTTTTGATGGTTATTTTGTCAATATCATCACATTTATAGATCAGATGTTCAGTAGTGATAGATTTACCTGAATTGATATGTCCAAAGATGACAATGTTGATATGAGTGATATGAGTCTTTTCCTTTCCCCTTAGAGTTAGATTTAGCAGTGGTTTTCACAATACTTGTGTTCTAGTGGCAAATCCACTATTGAGTGCCATACTAGGCTCCTTTACATCATTTCATTTTTTTCTACCATAAATTTGTGAGTTGATGATTAGCCCTATTTTTTAATAGACATATGTGCTCTATTAACTTGTCTATGAAGTTGTTTAGCATACCTACAGTCATATACATAGTAATTGCCAAGGCCTGGATTTGAACATAACTCTTTGCACTCCAAAGTCAATAAATGAGAGAAATCTAGCTATAAGGTACAGATAGCAAGAAAACAAATGCAGCAGGTGAAGCAGTCTAGAATGGCCAGACAAAACATATTTCAGAGATCATTCCAATGCAGGTTTTTAACATAGTAGTTTATACTTGGCCAGCCATATCACTCCACCCACATCCACTTTAATATAGCTGAGCTCTAGTCACATTTTCCTTGGCTAGAAAATACAGTCTTCCAAGTGGAAACCTTGTTTTCTTTTTTGAATATCCATAGTTGCTGTGTCTGCTGGAAGTTCATTTTGCACTACAATAGCATTGAGTTAAAATTGTTTTTTGAAAAGTCATTTGTAAAAAAAAAAAAAAAAAAAAAAGAAAAGTCATTTGTTTACTTGAGCACCAAAGTGAATTGGGAGATAGCTTATAATAGAAAACTGACTATTCCTATTTTTATAGCTTCTTTAAAAGCTTTCTGTAAAGGTGAGAAATTTAATTGATTAAAAAAATAATTTGCGTATATTTAAGAGGATTAAATGCCATGTAGAAGAGTTTCTCACACACTTCCAATTGAACTAGCAATATTATTCAGAAACATTTTTCATTTGGGGAAAAATTAAAATTAACCAGACTTTAATCAATGTGTCTTTTGTTAAACTTAAAATAATGATTCTGTTGTAATCATGTGTTTATTTTCTTTTAAGGATAATGAAGAAAACATTGCACTTTTAAAGAAATAATAAGAATTTGAATGTAATAAATAATATTTTTAGTTTTATTTTTTCATTTTCTGGTCAACTTATTGGTGTAACATGAAGGAAACTCTTCACATTGAACAACATTATATTCTCAACTGGAGTGATTCTTTTAGAGCTTATGGAATGCAAACTAAATATTGACTTTAGTGGTTTTTGAATGATTAAAAAACAAAAAAGAGTCAAAACAATGGTCATTGAAGTAGAGATGTATGGTAATAAATGGATTCCATATGTGCAAACTAAAATTATCATCTTTCCCTTACAAATTTCTCTTCTGTTCATCAAAACGCCAACCACCAATCTCATTCTCCTTCCCTATGCCCCTCCTTTACCTGTGATTCAGTTTCTGCCAGATGTCTCAAACCCACCCCTACACTTCCTGCCCCTTCAATGTAGAGATTACCTCTTAGTTTCACTATTAGAATAAACTAATGAAGGCGAATATTAGAGGAAAGAGAGGTATGACAAATGAATGTGTGTGGTTAGAAAACAAGAGTTGAGAAAGTTCTTATGTGGTGAACTTTGATTTATCAGTGAAATCTGCTAAGAGTGAGAAAGGGTGATACCTCCCAACTCACCCTGCTTGAACTACCTTTTGCACTATCTGACTTTTAAACCCTCTCAGAAAATATCTTCTCTGTGGATTCCCTGGGCACCTTGAGTCCAAAGTGATACTTTTCTATTCTGTGATTCCTAATAACTTCATGCGTTTTAATTGCAGTACTCATTACATTTGCTCTACTTTTTTTAAATATTTGTTCTGATTGATGAGGTCATTTTACTTGTGAATTAATAAGCTCCAGGAAAGGATCTGGTCCTTTGATATATTTTTCCCATTAGTGAATATAAATATATAAAAATATATTATTTTTAAATATATTAAGCACTCTATATATTTTAATAAGATTAAATTGGAACAACCTCTCTATACTTTTATCCTGTTAAAAATGTGATAAATAATATGTCTGATGTCTTTCCTATTCGTAGAATTCTAGGACTATGAACATTCATAGTTACTAATATGATATATAAGTACTTCTGACAGTACGTTTACCACTTCTTAAAAAACTGGTAGGTGCAGTGTAGTGTTTGTGTAATTTGTGGATTTACTGGCTAGTCTCATTCATTCTTGTTTTCTCTATTTTGTCAACCCCATTATCCTTCAGGCTTTATATAGAATTTCAGTTTCAGGATATCTTTTTTCTCTCCTCCTAAGGCATCATTTATGAATAATCATTTGTGGAAAAGGAGACTTATTTGCTTTTCATGGTCCCAGGTGTTTTCTTCCATTGTTCTGCCCATTGCTTCTTCTTTCTTTCCTCTTTTCTTGTAACTCCTGAATTCACTAACCAGATAGAAATTTCTACATTAAAAAACCTTCATTCTGAAGCAGGTCTAAGATGGTGGCATAAAAGGACTAGGAGCTCGGCTTCCTCCCATGAACACACCCAGTACAAAAATTTTTTCTGCGAGATAACTGAACAACTTCTGCATAACAAACAGAGAGAGAGACCTCATAGGGAAGATTAAAGAATCAACAGAACCCCCAGAATCTAAGAGAACCCATTAGGAATGGAAAAGCTGCTACATCTTATTGTTTTCATTTCCCCTGTACTTAAATAGCACCATCAGAAGCTCTACCCAGGTGCCCCAGTCAACCTGCAAGGCCACAGAAGCATGTTCAGCCACCCTCTGAAGCTAGCTCTAACAGAAACAAAAAGATGCTATAGTTGACATGTATAGGTTCCCCCACAAAGAGCTATATCCAGCAAGTCCTACAGGGTACTGAGGTTTGACCATACCAGGCCACTGCTGCATACACCTAATGGATTTCCCTTCTGGGAGAAAAGTTGAACCACCAAATGCAGTACACACAGGCTGTACAGACCTGCCCATACAGAGAGGGAATCAGGGCACTGTGGTGCTCATTCCTTCATGGAAATTCAGCTAGGCTTCCACAACAATCAATGACAACAATAGAGTGAACTATGAGCCTACAGTGAAAATGAACCTGTAATAAGTGATAGATGGTGTAGTGCTGGATGCTCACAGGGCTTCCAGCCCAACCCAGGCTCCGACAACAGTCAATCAGAACAGAACAGTAGGGCATGCCTCTCACACTAGGCAGTCCCACCCATACCAAGAGACAAATCAGCAGGATTCTGCAGGGCATGCCTACAGAGCTGGCCCACCAAGCCCAATGGAGCAGGGAAGCTGACAAATACCAGACTGCTTCACCCCGTACCTGCTTCTTCTGATCACATGGCATTCCAGTCACTGCAAGGATCCATGCCTACTCATGGCAATCACAAACCAAAAACCTACAAAAATATACACAAAATAAAAAAAGTAACCTAAACAAAACACTAAAAAAACAGCAAATCAAAAGGAAAGAGATCAAAGAAAAAAGGGACAGTGAAAAACAACCAAAAACAATTAACAATATGGCTAAAAGCACATACTTATCAATAATCACCTTAAATGTAAATGGTCTAAAATAAGTGCTCCATTCAAAAGACATAGGAAGCAGAATGGA
The DNA here is from genome assembly GCA_004026885.1 of Lyroderma lyra. NCBI lineage: Eukaryota > Metazoa > Chordata > Mammalia > Chiroptera > Megadermatidae > Lyroderma > Lyroderma lyra. The sequence continues at coordinate 11,632 of PVJL010018328.1, forward strand.
TAAAAGAAAAAAAAAAAGACCTACCTATATGCTGCCTACAACAAATTCAACTTTACTTTGAAGGCAGACAGGGACTGAAAGTGAAGGGATGAAAAAAGGGTTTCATGCAAATAAAAACAAAAAGAAAGCTGGGGTAGTAGCACTCATATAAAAACAGTAAATAAATAAATAATAATAATACTTTAAAACAAAGAATGTAAAAAGAAACCAAAAATGACATTATATAATGGTAAAAGAGTCAATTTAAGAAGAGCATATAACAATTGTAAATATTTACACAGCCAAGCATATAAGGAAAATATAATTGAACATAAAGCCAGACATTAACAGTAATACATTAATAATTAGAGACTTTAATGCTCCACTTATCTCAATGGATAGATCAACCAGACAGAAAAAATGAAGGAAATAATGATCATAAATGCCACATTATGATCAGATTGACTTAATAAACATCTTCAAAACAGTTCATCCAAAACTGCAGATATACATTTATCTCCAGTGCACATGGAACAGCTTTCAGAATAGAAAACACATTAGGACATAATAGAAGCCTCAATAAATTCAAGAAAATTGAAATTATATCAAGCATATTTTCTGACCACAATTGCATAAAACTGGAAATCAACTACAGGAAGAAAACTGGAAAAACACAAACATGTAAAGATTAAACCCCATGCTAGTAAACAATTAATGGATCAGAGAAAATCAAATATGAATTAAAAATCTACCTTGAGTCAAACAAAAATGAATATACAGCTTAACAATTTTTATGGGATGCAGAAAAAGCAGTTCTAACAGAAAAGTTCACAGCTATACATTTAAAGAAGTAATGCCTAGCCTTCTCAAACTATTTCAAAAATTGAAGAAGAAATACTTCCAAACTCATTCCACAAGGTCAGCATTTACACTGATACCAATACCAAACACACACACACACACACACACACACACACACACACACACACATTACAGTTCAATGTCCCTGATGAACAGAGATGCAAGAATCCTCAACAAAACATTGGCAAATTGAATTGAACAATATATTAAAAATATTATACTCCACCATCTAATGAGATTTTTACCAAGGATGGAGGGACAGTTCAATATCTGCAAAAAAATTACCATGGTTTATCACATCAAGAAAACCAAGGCAAAAATTTATATGTTTATCTCAATAAATGCAGAAAATGCATTTGACAAAATTCAACATCCTAAAAACTCTCAACAAATAGAAAGCTCTTACCTCAACACTATAAAGGGTATGTGTATCAAGACCACAGCTAACATCACACTCAATGGTAAAAAGCTAAAGCTTTTCTTTTAAGATAAAGAATAAGACACAGCTGCCCACACTCATCGCTATTATTCAATATAGTATTGGAAGTCCTAACCACAGCAATCAGGTAAGAAAAATAAATAAAATACCTTCAAATTGGAAAGGAAGAAGTTAAAATATTACGATTTTCAGATGATGTATTATCTGAAGAACCCACCAAAACTTAATAGAATTAATATATAAATTCAGTGAAGTAACAGGAAAAAATTAATATACAGAAATCTATTATGTTTCTATATACTAATAACAAATGGATGGAAGGAGAAATTAAGAAAAAAATACCATTTACAGTTGCACCAAAAATAATAAAATACCTAGGAATTAATTTAACTAAGGAGGTAAAAAACTGCTCAAAAATTTATAAGACATTAAAGAAAGAAATTGAAGAGGACACAAATGAATGGAAGGATATGCCATGCTCAGAGGTTGAAAAAATTAATATCGTTAAAATAATTATACTACCTAAAGCAATCTACATATTCAGTGCAATTCTTATGAAAACATAAACAACATTCTTCTCAGAACTAAAGCAATTAATTCTGAAACTTATATGGAATTACAAAAATCCCTGAATAGCCATAGCAATATTGAGAAAGAAATCCAAAATTGAAAGTATTACACTTATTGATTTCATACTATACTATAGAACTATAATAATCAAAAAGTATGGTAGTGGCACAAAAGCAGAAAGACACATAGATCAATGGAAGAGAATAGCAGGCCCAAAGTAAACCCTTACTTATCTGCTCAATTAATGTACAACAAAAAAGGCCAAAATATACAGTGAAGAAATGAAAGTTTCTTCAACAAATGGTGTTGAGAAAACTGGACAGGTACATCAAAAAAATGAAATAGAACACTCTTACACCATGTACAAAAATAAACTCAAAGTAGATTAAGGACTTAAATATAAGGTCTGAAACCACAAAACTCTTAGAAGAAAACATAGGTAGTAAATTATTTGACATCGGTAATATAATATCTATTTGAATATATCACCTTAAGCAAGGGAAATAAAAGCAAAAATAAACAAATGGAACTTTACCAAACTAAAAAGTTTCTGCACAGCAAAGGGAACCAGTAAGAAAACAAAAAGGTGACCAACTAAATGAGAAAATATATTCACATAATATATCCAATAAGTCATTGATATCCAGAATATATAAGGAATTCATATAACTCGATATATAATAAATAATCTGATCAAAAAATGGGGATGAGGAGAGACAGTTCTCCGAAAAAGACAGTCAACAGACACATGAAAAGATGCTCAATTATCACTAATTATCAGGGAAATGCAAATCAAAACTATGGTGAGATACCACTTCATACCAATCAGAATGTGGAGAAAAGGGAACCCTCCAACACTTTTGGTGAGATTGTAAGTTAATTCAGCTGCTAAAGAAAACAGTATGGAGATACCTCAAAAATTAAAAATAGAGCTGCCGTGAAATCCACAATTCCACGTCTAGGTATTTAATTAAAGAAAACAAAAATACTAATTTGAAAACAGATATGTACCCCTATGTTGACTGCAGCATTATTTGTAAAAACCAAGATATGGAAGCAACCTAGGTGTCCATTGAAGATGAATGAAATATTGAAGGAAATATTAATCACCAATTAAAAGAATAAAGTCCTGCTATTTGTGACAACTTAACTAAGTGGAATAAGTAAGATGAGAAAGAGAAATGCCATATAATTTTACTTATACATAGAATATAAAGAAACAAAACAAATAAACAAAACAAAACAAAAGAAGACTCACAGAAACAGAAATCAAGATGATAGTTGCCAGAGGTGAGGGGATTGGGGAGATGAGTAAAAAAAGGTGAAAGGGAATATAATCAGTAATATTTAGGTAAGTTTGCATGTGACAGATGATAACTAGACTTAATGAAGTGATCACATTTTAAGGTATATAAATGTTGACTAATATAATATTGTATACCAACTATACTCAAATAAAAATTCACCCATGAAACAAAACAACAACAATAACAACAAAAACTCTCATTTTATGCTCAACATGTTTCTACCTGATGATCATCATTAGAAAAGTACAATGATTTATTTGGCCCATGCCTTTAGAATTTTAAAGCATCAGTTCTGAAGCAGAGGCACATGCTGGGCTGTTCAGGGGTATGCAAAACCTAATCAGTAATGGGGGGAAAAAAACAAAGTAAAAAAATGCAAAATGTGAGTTATGGAACAATAAATGTTAAATTTGAATCACCATAAATGGAGACAATTCAAAATTAGATTACATTAGCCAATGATGATTGGTCAGGGCGTGGCTATGAACCCTTCCCCGAGACCACTCTTCTACCAGTCATTATGCACAGTTTCAGAATAATCCATTTGTGACATTTCTAGAACTTCCCCAAACATAAATACATCCATAGCCAGACTATTTAATCACTTTAGTTATTTACTGAGTAAAAGTAAATGCATTGTCTTTAATTATTTTTTCAAGTAGCTATTTAATTTAATGTTTAAACACTTGATCATCACTGTGAATATTTAACTGTGTTGTGAATATTGCAAAATTAAATTTGTGGTATATAGTTTTAATGTAGAATTTTTCTTTCCTAACGTATTACCTCATCTCCACTATTTCACATTAAGATAGGCACTGAACAAAAGTGTCAGTATTTAAAAAGAGCTGTTTTAAAAACAAGGGGTATTATTTATAGAAATAGGTTTAAAAGAAGTACACAAGTTGAAAAAGGTTGGGAACCACTGCTTTAGAGAATTGAAAATCTGCTTTTCTTTCTTTCTTTTAGGGTTTTTTTCTTTTTTAGTATTTTATTTTATTTTCTAAATTTTTTATTAGTTTCACGCGTACAAGAGAACATAATGCTTAGACATTTATTTTCCTTATGTAGTGATACCCACAACAGGTCTATTTTCTATTTGATGCCTTTACTTTTACACCACCATTGACTACATTCCCTGTGCTGTAATCTATATCTCATGACTATACACACACACACACACACACACACACACACACACACATATATATATACATACATACATATTTTTTAAGTAATACATTCAACATTAATTTGTATATTTTCAGGTGTACAATAAAATGAGTAGGCATTTATATAATTTGCGAAGAGTTCTCCTTGATGGGTCCATTGTCCACCTGACACCCTGCATAGCTTTTTAGACATTCTTA